>JANHAO010030209.1:0-10217 GCA_026873985.1 Saraca asoca | reverse complement strand
ATTAAAGCTCATAAACATAATATGATATGATCAAAATTATTTTCATCATCAAAACAAAAGATAGTCTAGCTGACTAGGCTAACAAAGTTTGCGATCAATGTGAAATCTATAGATTCAAAATGGACACATTGACCAAAGTTGTACAAGATTTTATAAATAATAAGAAGAGTCTGAACAATATGTTGCAAAATCAAAGAGTTTTTGAAAATAAGACTAGTTTAGGATATAGATAGCAAAACAAAAGGAGATCCAATAAAAGATCTCAAACTTTTAACTCAAAAAGGAATTTTAGTCACATAACCTGTATTTACTGTAATAAAAAAGGACATCACATTAGACATTGTCCTTATAGGAATGGTACTTATGTTTTTAAACCAAATGAGAAATTAGTCTGGTTACCTAAAGGATATCTTGATATGTTTACTAACAAATATGGACCCAAGATCCATTGGGTACCATATAAGCAAGTATAATTTCTATTTTGTAGGTACCTGGTATGAAATTTGAGGTATAAATAGTGTTGAATTGATCACTGTTGATAAATACATCATTTGTAAGCAATTTTAGAATAAAACTGTGTGAAAACTGATTTTAGGACTCCTTGAACCAAGTCTTGAATCGATTCAAAATTTTCTAAGATTTTTGTGAGTTTCTGAATCAATTCACGAATCGATTCACAACTAAAAAAAAATTAAACTATGAATTGATTCATGAATAGATTCACTAAATATTTCATCTTTCGGGAATATCTAAAATTTTTGAAAATTTTTATTCAGTCGATTGATTTGATTCCAGAATCAATTCAAACCCTAATTTAAACCTCGATTCAAACCTTGATTTGAAGTCTGATGCATGCATACATAAATTGATCCATGCAATAATTCTTAAATCATCATTCAACACAAAATTCCTTAATAAATATAAAGAATCATTACCTCAAGGGGAGATAGGCATTATTTTTTATTCCTTAATGCCTTTAACCCTTTTATGTAGTCTAGATTTTAAAATTTTGCTATTATATTTTGATTTGACTGAATTTTGTTTTACTTTTATTCTGGATTCTGGTATCATGATATTTGGATTATTCACGTTATTTTGTTCTATTCTAATTAATTTCTATTCTTTTTGGTACATTGATTTTTTTATGGATGCATTATTGTTTTTTGATGTGCTAAAAGGGGGAGAATAAAGGATTTAGATAAGATGAGAATAAGGGATTTTAGATAAGATCTTAAAAGGGAGAAATAAAGATATTTTATATAAGAATTTGATTCTTATGCTCAATTAAAAAGGGAAAGTAAATAAATAAAAAAAGTATAAGTAAAAAAAGGTAAGCATGAGTGAATAAGAAAGATAAGTATGGTATATGAATAAGAGTCAATTTAAAAGGGGGAGTAAAAATTGAAAGTAAAGTGAGTTAGAAAAATTGACTAATTTTATCAAAATAAGATTTGAAATTTTGAGAAAAACTTCATTCTAGATTGTAAAAATTTTTGACAGATTTTGATTTTTTAAAAACTTTGATCCTTATCTAAAATTGTTTATCATCATCAAAAAAGAAGAGATTATTAGCCTTGCTACATCTATATAGGGAGATTACGTTTGCTATAATATATTCTTCAATTTTGATGTTGAAAAATAATTTTAATCAATACCAAATTATGTTTGTGTGCTTAACATTTGTTGATTGATTATAGGATCAATATATGTGATTCAAGAGATCCAACCTTACTTTTAGTGTATTTCTTCTATTATTGTAAGTGTATTTTAATCCTGTTCACAGTGGTTTATGGTTAAACCTAAATCCGGCCAATGGAGGAGGTTCTTTTGGGACCCAGGCTATTTCTTGATCATTTTAGGGCTGTAAAATGGTGCGGGATGGCTAGAGGAAGGAGCAGAAGAAGGAAACACACAAAGGTTTAACATGGTTTAGCCAAATCCGGGCAGCACTAGACCCTACGTCCACGGAGATGTTTTATTAATTTGGAAGAGTTTATACAAAGCTTTGGTTATGGTTTTCGGTAGGGTTTTTGCTAGTATGCCATTGCCTCCCTCTTCTTTTTACAATGGCTCTAGCTCTCTATTTATAGAAGCATGGAAGGACATAAATGGAAATGAATAAACTATACATTTGTCACATCAAATATTAATGTACAAGACTGCCTAGGGTACTATAGACTGGCTTCTATAGGCTATTGGCTGTCTATGAAATATGCTTTTTGTGGGTGGGACTCGATAGCCATATTTTGTAAAATGGCAATGCAAGTTATTTACTATCCTTATGCTCAAATTTAGCAAGCTTCTGGTTGGGTAAGGCTTTGTCCTAGTGAGCTCAAGCTTGTACACTAGGATTGCTACTAGTTCACGACTTTAAACTCATTTCACCAGCAAGCTCGGGTCTTCAGTGAGCTGGTCCTTTATGCTGTGACCTCGTGGTTTAACGAACTCGTCCCTTTGTTACACTCAAAAAGCCCACTTTGTAGTGCCAAATTCTACTAATAACACTGGCCCCTAACTCTCAGTTCGCTTTGCAAACTGGGAGTTAGACTTCTGTTGGCAAAAGCTCGTGCTACTGTAATACACCATAATTTTGACCTTTATCTTTGGTGTTTGCTTTCCTTTGTGAGGTGTGACTTTGACCATATGAGGCTTTGCGAAACTCAAAAGGCCGTATGGATAAGTTTCAGTTTCTACTGTTGGACCCTTATTCGGCCCATTCCAAATCCAAAATCGGAAGATATTTTGAACTTCTGCCATGGACAACTGTGCAGTCAAAGTCTTTTAGGTTAGCCTGTCATTTCATCTTTCTACACAAAACAAATCTTGTTGTAATTAGTGCATTAACCTCATTTCCTTTCAAGCCATTAAATGAGAGTGGTTGGGGGGATTCCTTCTAGATCCTTCAGCTAGATCAAGCTAGATCTATTTAAGGCACGAGGAGTCCTCTTCTTCCTTTAAAGAGTAACCGAATGGAATTTTCAGATAAACCTCCTAACTTTTCGATACTCTGCCTTCTGGGTGAGGCATGTATGGTCTCTTGCATAAGAAGCTTTGAAGTCAATACTTCTTTTGCAATGTGGAGGGGTCTCATACAGATCTCAGATTATATCCTCACAATTGTCAGGTTTCTCTTTTTCAGCCGCTCAAATGGGTGTTCCTAGGCTTCTCAGTTTTGGGGAGTCAAGTTGAGGAAGAGCTTGCTGCTAACAAAGAGAAGGCTGGAAGAAGAAAGTTAGGGACTTAAGTGAGCTTGTGAGTTTCCAACCAGTAGGGGTTCATCTCTTAGTGGCTAGCCCTCTGATTGGTGGGAGCTTTCCCTTTGTGGTCAATCCTTCTTCAAGAAGAACTAGCAATCTAACTTGTATTTTGACTCTTTTTGATGTAAATGTACCTTGTTGAGGCCTTTTCAATGAATAAAATTTCCTTCCTTTTCTTCAAATACTTGGCTATTTGTTCTTCAATTCTCAAATGACAAATGTTAATTTTGTTCACAAAAATAACTAAATAGCTAATCAGTAATGTTTTTTATTTGAAAAATAAATTTGGGCTAAATATAAGTGAACAACATATGAGTAAGCCATATGGCACTACAGCATCTGGTCACATGAGAGTTGCAAAATTTTAATCGCATGAGAGTTATGAAATTTAGGTCTCATGCATACGGTGGCTAAGAAAGTTGCTCATATGCATGGTAAGATCGCAACGTACGGTAGCTAAGAAAGTTGCTCATACGTGCGATAAGGTCGCTATACGCACACGATGGCTAAGAAAGTGGCTCGTATGCACGAGCTTTAAATTGCACACATGCACATGGTGGCTAAGAAAGTTGCTCATATGCTTGGTGAAATTGCTACGTGCATGCGATGGCTAAGAAAGTTGCTTACATGTATGGTAAGATCACAATGTACGGTGGCTAAGAAAGTTGCTCATACATGTAGTAAGGTCATTGCTCAAACATAGTGGCTAAGAAAGTTACTCGTATGCGCGAACATCAAGTTGCACACATGCATATGGTGGCTAAGAAAGTTGCTTGTATGCATGGTGAAATTGCTACGTGCATGCAGTGCCTAAGAAAGTTGCTCACATGCACGAGCTTTAAATCGCATGAGAGTTGCAAACTTGATCTCATGAATGCAATATTGAGAAGTAGGCCATGATAGTGCAAAGCCACATTAGTTGCATTAATGTGACACTCAATCATAACTTGAGACTCAGTTTGCAAAATGCATGCTTCTCAAAATTTAGAGACCAAGTCTAACACTTTACAGGATTTTTAGAAGAATCTACATGAACTAACCTACATAAAATTTAGGCCATTTTTGCATATCACATTACAAGTTTAGTATATGGTTCTCACTACGGCCAGCTGCTCCTGCTCGAGGTCTCACTAAGGTCAAGGAGGCTACTATGTTGTTAGCCGCAATACATACTCCCTCAAATGCCCTCTCTTAATCAAATCCTCAATGGCATCTATGAGAGTTTGAAAATTTGAAGTGTTATGTCCCACTTCATTGTGATATACACAAAACTTATTTGTATTTCTACCTGCATGAGGCATCCGCAAGGGAGTGGGAGTCCTGAAGTCTTCCCTACTTCTTTCTACTACATAAATCCTATCAGGAGTATCTGATAGGACGCTGTAGTGCTTGTGGTGAACCAATTGCTGAGGTTGCTTAACTTTCGCCTTCTTTGCAAGCTAGGCGTTGGACCCACTCTTTGCATCCTCATAACTATTCCTCTTCTTATTTTGGCCTGAGCTATCCAATTCAGACTTCTTCGCACAGAATGTCTCCTCCTACCTAATTTACTTAGCAGCTCGTTTGTAGAATTCTCCAAGGTCCGCTACTGGGGATTTGTATATACTTTTATATAGCTTGCCATCTTTGCAGAGCCCAGCAGATATTGTCATCAAGATGCTCTCGTCGGACGGGCTCTCCACATTATCATTCTCGCACCTAAAACGAGTAACGTAGTCTTTTAAAGGCTCGTGCTTGTGCTAAAAGATAGTGGTGAGATGACAAGGGGGCATAAGCTGCCTCTTCAACACCCTATAGTGGTTGAGAAATTTTTGCTGACATTCCTCTCAACTATTAATACTGTAGGCTGGGAGGTTCCTGAACTAGGCTTAAGGGGAGTTTCCCAATGTGATGGGAAAGACATAGCACTTAATCAAAGGATTATCTATTTGAAGATCCATTTGATCATTGAACATGTCCAAGTGATTGTGGGTCACTGTCCTTATTGTACAGTGAGAAGGTAGGAATTTTAAGCTTCTAAGGGAGGGGCTCAATTTCAATCTTCCTAGAGAAAGGAGTTCGCTCCTAGGTGCGACTTTGGTCACCTCGAGCTCAGGGATGTGCCTCTAGTTGCTTCACCATTTGGAATAATTCTTCCACCACCAATGGCAATCCTTCAAACCTTTGACTGGAAGTTTGGCGGCTTCTTTCATCCTCCTTGTTATACAGGTGATGACCTGAAACGCGCTCGCGACTAGCTTTATTCAAAGTCTCAGCTCACCACTAATGGGAGACATTTTCAACTATGATGACTTTGGCCTTTATTTGTGCGCCTTGGGTCTATTCTTGAGCTAGCATCTGGAATGCTTTAGTCATCCTCCTTACTAAGCCCTTAAACACTTCTCAACACTGGCACCATACTTAGGCTTTATTGGCTTCAAGGATAGTGACAGTGGGTTAGCGGTGAATTGGGGAGGCCAAACCGTCGATAGTTTTGGCAGTAGAGGAGCTTGCAGTATGACCTTCTGACTGATTGGCAACAGCATCTGGCTTACTGATGGCCTTTCCTCTTGCCATTTCAATTGAACAAAATCAACCAGAGAAACAGAGAAACAACCAAAGAATAGAAGGGTCCCATCAGGCATGCCAAGATGTTGATAGTGGTTTTCGGTTAAACCTGAATCTGGCCAATGGAAGGGGTTCTTTTGGCACCTAGGCTATTTCTTGGTCATTTTGGGGCTATAGAATGGTGTAGGATGGCTATAGGAAGGAGCAGAAGAAGGAAACACATAGAGGTTTAAGATGGTTCGGCCATATCTGGATGGCACCGGACCTTATATCCACAAAGATGTTTTATTAATTTGGAAGAGTTTATACAAAGCTTTGGTTATGGTTTCCAGCAAGGTTTCTGCTAGTATGCTGTTACCTCCCTTTTCTTTTTACAATGGCTCTAGCCCCCCATTTATTGAAGTATGGAGAGGTACAAATGAAACTAAGTAAATTATACATCTATTACATCAAATATTAATGTACAAGACTACCTAGGATACTATAGACTGGCTTTTGCAGGCTACTAGCTGTCTGTGAAAGATGCTTTCTATGGGTAGGACCTGATAGTTATATTTTACAAAATGGTAGTGCAAGTTATTTCCTATCCTTATGCTCGCATTCAACGAGCTTCTGGCTAAGTAAGGCTTCATCCTAGTGAGCTCGAGCTTGTACACTGGGTTGTTGCTGGTTCGTGACCTCAAGCTCGTTTGACCAGTGAGCTCGGGTCTTCACTGAGCTGAGGTCCTTTGTGCAGTGACCTCATGGTCTGGTGAACTCATCCCTTTATTAGACTCGGCTCCTTTTAGGCTTTTGCTAGCCCATTTCGCAGTGCCCAATTCTGCTAATAACAAATCCATTTTGATCCAACCAAATAAATTTATGAAAATAGAAAAATTGAGGTAGAAATAAATCACATAAAATGAGCTAAAATTAAATGTTTTCAAACTAAGTTTTCAAATACTTTTTCACAAGTGCAAGTTTTATAAAAACTATTTTTCATTGTATGAATTGATTCATGAATCGATTCATACTGAAATTTTACGAAACTATACTTAAATTGATTCATAAAGAAATATTTTGAAAAAAAATGTTTTTTTTTCAAAGGTTAGGAATTTTCTTGAATTGATTAGGTAATTGATTCATAAGTTATTCACATAATAGTGTGAATCAATTCATGCATTGATTCTTCCATGAAATTCTTGATGAAACTCATAGATGAATAAATTCACAAATCAATTCATTAGTTGGTAACTACTATGAATTGATTCATAAATCAATTAACAGATTGAAAGTTAATTATTTTTCAAATGTCCGTTATCACACTATAAATACCAGCTAACTTCATTTCAAACTTAAGAATTTTCATATCAACAAGTGTAAAAAATAAATAGAAAACTATAGCTATAACTGATTTACCTTTACCTCTTCAAATATCATCTAATTAAAGTTCTTGGATCAAATCCATGAAGAACACACACTAGATAATTGAGATTGCTATCTCAATTTTGGTATTGAATTTTCTACTCTTTAAATCTAGTTGTTGTTTTTAGATTTCTAGGTTGATAGAAATCTGAGATATAAAGGGAAAGATTGATCTTTCCTTTGTATCTTCTTTAGTGAGATTAATCATAATTAGTTGAAGGTATAATGAATTCTTATAGTATCTTCTAAAATTATGAGATTGATAATAGTTTGTAGGATATGAAAGGATTTTTATATCTAGGTTAGCAAGAGGTCGGTCAAATCTTGTGTGTAACTAGGTTAGCAAGAGCCTAGTTAAGTCTTATGTGTAATAGGTTAGCAAAAGCCCAGATAAATCTTGTAGTTGTTAATAAAAAGTGACCATCCGATTGAGGATTGCCCAGTGGATGTACACTTCAATTGCAATTTCAATTGACATGGAACAACTTTAAAAACTTGGTGCTCTTTATATTCCTACACTTTATTTTTACTACAAGTTACTTTACTACATTTAATTCTTGCTGCTCATATGTTCTTGTTTAATTGATTAATTGTTTCTACCAACTCTACACCATATCTAAATCAGTAACTACAAGTCAATCTTAATTATCAAATAAATGTACTCTGATAATTTTGGTTTAAAGACTTCCATTGTTGTAACACAAACTAGAATCTAAATCAAAAGAGTATTTGTTAAAAAAAGGATTTAACGTCTTCCACTAAGTTTTAATAAGAATCCAAACTAAAGATCATCTAATCTAGAGAAAGATCATGGTAATTTTTAGGACCAACACAAACCTCTATCGTAATTTGTGTTAATAGAGAGATAACAAAGTGTTGAGGCAAACATTAAGTTTCCAGCATGAGAAATCTTAATAATTCAACATAATATCAACAATGAGACAATTCAAAATGCCAAGACTAAAATGAGTCTCCAACATTGCAAGTATATCTTAATCAAATATCTTGAGATTTTAACTATGTTAATTTCATATATACACTATTCTTCAAGACCAATATCTATTCTAAATAATTCAACGTACATGACATGAAATAGTATCAAATGCGCACATACACAATGAAGATTATCTCCCTAAGAATAATATACAAACAACCATTAATAGCATGGCCAAATTTAGTGAAATTCATTGAGATGGTATGTGAGAAATTCAAAAAACATAAGTATAGCTCTCATTAATACAATCATGCTACATCTCACAAAATATAAGTTGAACAATAAAAAATGTCATGACAACATGTGTCATAAACAAAATTGATACTTATGATGATTCATAAATGTGTCAAAGAAATTATAAAAAATATCATAATAGTTGAGTCAACAATATAAGAGACAAGGCAACTAATGCATACATATAACTCCCACTAGTGAAGTAATCCAAAAGATTAACCAAATGCATATTCCAATATATTTCACAATTTTAAGTTATATATGTGCCATATGATAACTTAAATAAATGGGTAATTACATATTCATAGCAATACTATAATGTTTGAAATCTTACTTTTGTCTAAACTCCAATAAGTTATTAATTACTATAATTTCATCAAGAACTAATAATTTATGGTCTAAAACATGTTAATACCTAACAACTACTAAAACATTTCATACAAACACTAGTGCAATTATCCAACACAACCATTATTGTTTGTGCAACAACCAATAGAAAGAGAGCTCATATGGAACAATTAAGAGAATATCTATATTCAGCATAAGATATAATCTCATTGATCTAATAAGCAATTAAAATGACTTAAATGCAAACAACTACTATTTGGAATGCAAATCTCTCTTTAAAAAAAATAATTTATTGATACAACATCTATTATTTTCCAAAAGTACTTTACAATTTTATTTTCAAAATCTATAAATAAAAGAAATTGTATTATGAAAATGTCAAAGGGTAGTTGTGTTGGTGTATGCCCCAAAAGTCAATCATAGGATGATTGTTTTTGCATGCATTGCATTATATTTTAAAGGCAATTCAATTATTATCTTATGTTATATCTACGCAAAATAAATAAATATAATAATTGTCCCTAGAATAATTTATTATTCTTAAAATGTCTGTAGTCGAGTATTGTTGTAAACTGGGATAGCATTAATGCAGCAAGACTAGTATATATGATTACTAATGACCAAAAGTCATAGATATGAGACATGAAGTCATTATATGGGTATATGTTAGAGAACGAAATGTACTGGACCGACCCACTATTCGAATGCTACATGGATGGTAATGTGTCATAAGCAAATCTGGTAGTGAGCATAATGTATATAGTTCTTGGACCTGAAATCACCACGGTTTCCTACATGAGAAGTCATTTACTTTGGCACTGTCTAATATCATTTTTAATAGGGTGGCCTAAAAAGCAGTGGTTAGGTATATCACAAATCATGCAGAGGGATGTGTGTGATTTAGATGGGATTTTGTCCCTTCTTCTTAGGAGGAGTAATATCCATGGGCCCTTTGATTGAGTTGGACTAAGAAATGCATGGTCGTGCTTAAATGGATCAATATGTGACATTGATTCATTTGTTTTCAATTAGTCACTCAGGGACACATATTGATTCATTTGTTTTCAATTACTCATTCAGGGATCAAGAAACATAGATTGAATTACTAAGAAGATGACACATTCCATGCCTCGAGTTCAATCTGGATATTCGAACAAAAGGGGCTAAGATACATGGAATATTGGTCACCATTTAGATATGTCGAATTATAGACATTCTTATTACTTGGATGGCAATGATGTATTGCTTGAAACTACTCACTGTCTATGATACTAAAATTAGATTAATTTTGGTAACATTGCCAAAGTAATAAGAACCTATAGGGTCGCACACAAAGAGTAAAAAAAATTTGGAATTAATGTAATATAATTAGGATTCTTAATTAGATTAAGAGATCCTTGGAATATAGCCTAGTATAATATAATATGATATAA
>JANHAO010030208.1:0-10206 GCA_026873985.1 Saraca asoca | reverse complement strand
TTAATAATTATAAAATAATAAAAATAAAAAATATTTTATTTATTAAATATTAAATAAAAATATGAAATAAAATTAATATAAAATACTTTATTTTTTTATAAAAATTATTTTTATAATAATAATTTATTTTATTTATATTAATAATTATAAAATAATAAAAATAAAAAATATTTTTTTATTAAATATTAAATATAAAAAATTATGGAATAAAATTAATGTAAAATACTCTATTTTCTTTTTATGAAAATTATTTTTTACAATAATAATTTAATTTATTTACATAATAATTACAAAATAATAAAAAGAGAAAATATTTTATTTATTAAATATAAAAATTATGAATAATATCCTTTATTTCATAAAAATTATTTTTTAAAAAATTATATAAGCATACCCTTTTATGTCATTTTACATCTATTAACTAGCTTAACAATTACTTTTACCAAACACTTCTAATTTAATAAGCAAACTTAACAACTTTCAGCTTTCAGTCAACAGTTTTCAGTTAGTTTGTAGCTTATAAGCTTTCAGCTAGTTTTGCCAAACAGAGCCTAAGCTACATACATTCCCTCTTACTATGTTCTGAACATGCTTGGTTTTTTGTTTTTTTCTTGGAAAAATATTTTAGTAAGATTTTTTAAAATTTATTTTATAATAAATAACTCTATAGTAATATTAATTAAATAGAATATTTTCTATTATTTCAACTTTTAAAAGTTAAATTAAATTTTTAGTACCTATAAATTTAACTTTTACAAATTTTAAATTAAGTGCTTTAAATTTATTTTTATTTGTTATTAGTTTTTATATGTCTAATTGAGATATTTTTATTTGTAATTATCCAACATAATTAACATTTATTGCTTATACAATTATATGGTATCATCATCATAAAGAGTCAAATGAAAATTATTATAGTTTGAATGAAATTTTCAGACAAATATAATAGAATCTTTCCACTGAAATAAAAAACAAGCATGACTAAAATTATAATGTTTGATTCTTTTGGTATTTTTGTAATTGAGGTTACCTTTTTTTTTTCATTTTCATATCCTGATATAATTAAATAAATTAACAAACCTTTATCACATTAGATAATTGCATACAAAAATTTACAAATTGATCATAGTAAGGAGTTAATCACAAACAAAATTAAATTATAGGAGCCGATTACATAGAAAAAAATACAAGGACGAAATTACAAATTGAACTAAATTATAAGAATAAAGAATTAAATTAAATTTTTTTAATTATAAACGTAAATCAATGAGAGATTTTTCTAATGAAAAATATTTTTTGATAAAATAAATGAATCCTCAATGTATTACATTAAATCATTAGTTGTTTGATACTATATTATTAAATAAATAATTTTTTAAAAAATTGCCCATTTTGAAAAGATGAAGTTGTTAGAAGAAGATTTAAAAATGATTTTATTACAACTCTATCACTATTAAAAATTAAAATTCAATTGATTTGATATTTAAAAAAATGATTTAAATAATTTTATACATACAATTAAGTACTTTTCCTTCTAGATATTTCACTTTCCACAACGACAAAACTGGTTGACTTATCGCATTTTCATTTTTAAGCCAATTCCTTGTCTTTTGCAGCAACCAGATTAAAAATCTAAGATCAAAGAAATTTAGTATCAAAGTTAAAGAAAAAAAAAAAACAAGGTTTAGCATTGTGTAAAAGTGATAAGAGCTAAATAATGAAGTACTTTACATGTTAGTGTCCAAAGCGCTGCGTTTTATTATTGAGTTGTTATGTCGGTTATTGAGATCATGTGATTTTAGGAACAGTAGGCTTATTAGCATTAGTGATCAACGCATTCTCTTATGCATTTGTTTGGCACATTCTATATTAGTGGGAAAGGGAGACTAGGAGGATCTAAGAGAGTTTTTTTAAGTGAATTTGTGAGCCAATCATTGTGTTGAGCTTCATTAATTCCAAATATCATTGCTAGTATTGTTTTTCATTTCTATTTCTATTTCTATTTTCTTTGCATCAGTTCTTTCAAACGTATCAACAGTATCAAAGCAAGGTCACCCGCTTTTGCTGAGTTTGTGAGAAATTGATTATGCTACATTCAAAAGGAATGGAATGTAGCAAGGGATAAAAGCCAATGAGAAGAGTCTTAGAGATTTAAACCTTGCTCTAGAGTTAACAAGAGTTGTTTGATTCCAAATTTGCTGAAATCATTGGGCATATAGGTGCAATGCAACAACTAATCTTACGAATGGCGGCTCAAATGGGGAAACAAAGCTTACAAACTTGTGAAATATCGAATAGCCTTGAAAATCAGAGTTGCAGATTTAGATTTAAACAAGGGCAAGCAAGTTGAAAGAGAGTTAGAGAAACAACAAACTGAGAACCCTACTCTTAAATCTGTAGAGACCCAAGGTTCAAAGGTTGCTGAGGATCCACAATATAATCTTCCCAAGTTTGATGGCTACAGGTTGGAAGCCTTATTCATGAAACAAAAATTATGAGTTTAATAGAGGGTAAGCCTTATTCATGGCAATAACATTATGAGTTTAACAAAGGTATCTCTTTTCTTCCATGGAAACAATTCTTATTTGACCTTGGTTGTAGTTTTGATAAAGGTTTTATGAAGACTCACTAGCTAAATTAACTAATTTTGAACAAATTGGGTCATTGACTGAGTATATGGAAGAGTTTAATAAGTTAGTTGCAAGAGCTAAGCTCAGACCCTTAGTTGTTTTTTAGGAGGATTACGAGGGTGCTAGAGAAGGCTGTAAGGACTCTAAAGCCATAAAATGTGAATGAAGCTATACATTTAGGTAAACTTCAAGAAGACATACTGTTGGAAATGGGCAGGAATCCAACTCTAACCTTCATAGCCAAAGTTCCCTCTGATTTTAAATTTATATCCCATTCCCCTACATCCTCCTCCACTACCAACTCTAATCCTTCACACCAACCCTTTAGTAGTAATTCCTATTTTTCACCCTTGGTCAGATCTTATTCTAACTCTGCATTAGTCAACTATTCACCTTCTAATTCCAAAACTAATGTAAGCTCAACTGCCTCTCATAAACCTACCGATGTGCCTTATGTCAAAAATGTTTATATACCACCTCACAGACAAGCCCTTAGAAATGCCCCAACCAAAAGTATAAGCCAAAGTGAGTGGGCTGATAAAAGAGCTAAGGAACTTTGTGTCTATTGTAAGGAAAAATATCATGCTAAGCATAGGTGCAAAAATTCTAGGTTATATGTATTATAATAGATGCCGTAGAGACAATTAATTGTAATGACATATAAACTACATATTTTGGCATATTTAATAAACATGATATTTTGACCTCTTTATCAATTTAATTTTAATATATATATGTTTTGATATATGTATGTTATAATAGATAAAATCTTTGAAATATGATTGTGTATAAATTAATTACAATTAGAATTGTAATTATGAAATGATTTATACATGTAATTGTATTTCTAAATATCTTTGGTTATTGAATTATTGAGAAAATAAGATACCAATAATTCATGAGTAAACATATGCCATCTCATATTTTTCTAGAAGAATGTAGTTATCTCATACACTATAAATGTGCTCATATCTAGATGAGACATATAGGTATATGTTATAAAACATATGATTAGATTAACCTACCATGAGAAACTATATGAAATGTGACCATGTGCCAATGGAACTCTCATTTTAAAGGCGACGTAAGTGATCCTTAGACTTGATATCAAAATAGTACCTTATGTATGAAGTTATGTACTTTAATATCATTCCAGACTTACACTCTTAAAAATTGATACGAATAATCATTGGGTGTACCACAAAATACATGAAGGCAGTGATTAATCAAGAAAGGATTCGTCCTTCTTGGTAATAAGGAAATATATTCAAAAGATGCTTGATACTTGTGCTATGATCAAAATCATAAGTCTATGTATTAATTTATATATAATTTTTTTTATGTATAATCAATTGTGAGATAACACATAGTTAGATATACACCTATAATTAGATGTTCAAATTAAGGTTGACATTTGAACCACACCCTGAGTCTAATTTGAATATCAAGAGATAAAAAGATTGAATTACACATTATGACCTTATCATAAAAAGTTATGATATCCATATATCTATTCCTAACATTTGGGTGGTCGTAATGCTTTGCAAAAAGCCAATTATGATTTATGAATTTATTTGAACAATTTAAGAAAATTGTGTTTGAATTAAAAAGAATTTTAATTCAATTAAGCTTATACAAGCTTGTAAATAAATTTATTGCCAATATGCATAGAAACCTAATAGGTCAAATGCAATAGAATTTCTTTAATCCTAAGTCAAAGGAAAAGTTAGAATGCAAAATGTTTTGAATTCAAGATTAAATTATTGAACATATTGAAAATTTGAAATGATTAATTAAGTGTTCTAATATGATTAGAAGTATTAATTAATCAATGATTCAATGATTTTGATAGAGACTACAATTATCAAATAGTGGCCAAATTTCTAATGTTAATATTTGAATGTCATTAGAACATTTATATTAACTCCAGAGGAGATCATAAGTAAAGGATTAATTTCTTACTTAGAACATTGTTTTAATTAATAAATTAAAATAATTTGAGAATTATTGCATAAGAGAGTTTTTGAGTTGGACTTACAATTTGGGCTTATTGGATACAAAAGGAGAGTGCATGAAGGTTAATGAGTTTAGACTCATGAAGGAGTATAGACTCCTTTGGCTAAGAAGGCAACATACAAGCCTAGAGTACCAAGTGTTGTTGTGTAACCTATCCATTCAATGAAGGAGTATAGACTCCTAGAGTATAGAATATTGTTTTAATTAATGAATTAAAATAATTTAAGAATTATTGCATAAGAGAGTTTTTGAGTTTGGACTCACAATTTGGGCTTATTGGATACAAAAGGAGAGCACACGAAGGTTAATGAGTTTAGACTCATTAAGGAGTATAGACTCCTTTGGCCAAGAAGGCAACATACAAGCCTAGAGTATCAATTGTTGTTGTGTAACCTATCCATTCAATGAAGTGGACAATATAAGCAAGGGGAAACCCTAGCTTGTGTGCCATTCTTGCTTACCTTTAACTTTTGTATTGTAATCTTTTCCATTTAAATAGGAGAGATGCAAACCCTTTGAAAGTGAGAAACAATACACCATCCCTAGCAAATGTGTTATGCACCCAAGGTCTCTCTTAGTGTGATCTCCCTTCTAATCTCTTCTTTACATTTAAATGCCAATTTTGGTCAAGTATATTTGTGATTCATTAGAAAGCTAGCACCTCTTAAGTTAAGTGATTGATTTTCCTACACTGCCTATTATGTGAATATTGGTGGAGGCTTTGAAGCAAATTAGTTCGTATAAATCATCATTGATATTGGAGAACAAATTTGAAAGAATTTTCTGAAAACAATCTGGAGGAGTTGATCATTTGACATGTTGAAGAGTTCATAGAATAACTTGAAGATTAAATTTAGATTTAAAGGCTGGGGATTTTGAGAATAACTTCCAACAAGGTATAATTCAGATCATTACTATTAAGTTATTTGAATTATACAAAACTTTGATGAATTAATTCTTAAACAAAATGATTCAAGTTTGGAAAAAATTTTAAAATTTTGCTATGCATACTTGGTGTTTTTGATCTATTTTTTCCAACAGTAGTATCAAAGTCCATGTTATTTTCTTTTAATTCATGATTGAGGATCTAATTGTTATGGTGATAATTGAGATTATATACATGTTGTAATTTTATTCTATATGATAAAAAAAATTATTCAAAGTGCAAAATTTATCTGTAAAAAATATTCAAAACTAGAGATGGATTGGATTTGTACTTTGGATGAAAAATACACCAAAAAGGTGTTGCTTAGCTACCATGGCAGCTTGCTGGCCGAAATGGTCGAATGAAAAGCTGCTAGCCGAAACATGGTGTTAATTGGACTAACATCGCTAGTGTTTTTCTAGCCACCACATACAATGATTCTGACTGCCTTGATTCGTTATGATGATAGCCAATTAGCTCCTTAATTGATTGCAATGGCAATCAATCAACCCTATGTCTTAATTGCACAAATACAACTTAGGAAATTAATTGCAGTCACAACCAATTTTGACAAAACTTGCCTATATTGAATTTTTGTATTATGGAAACTTTTCTTAGCTTTGGATCTAATTTGAATATGATTACAAATTAATTGGAAATACTTTTGAAAATTTTCCTTTTATTTTAATTATCAATACCAATTGATTGGAAATAATTTCAGTAGCTTTTCTTTTATTTTATTTACTTGATTCCATAGTTATGGAAAGTATGATAGATTTAACTAATTAATTGATTTTGAAATTAATTAAAATTAATTTTCAAACTAAATTGATTGTGATGTGATGGAATCAAATTAGTCAGCTTAGCTAAATTAAATATTAATCAAATAACTTAAGACATGTATGACTACAATTTGAATCAAATAGTCAATGTTCTAAACTTTCTTGTTTTATGTGTTTCATATATATTTGAATGCATGGAAGAATGATTATGGACTAAATACATTTATGAACGTATATTTTATTATTAGGTATTTTATTAAATAGGGCCCCAAGTTTCCTATCTTTCCTTCAAACATATGAATGTAAAATTCTTTTCTCATCTCACTTCCCTTGAATGTAACTCAAAGTTTCTTCTATATGATCCAATTAATTACATATGATAGAATTAGGAAATTTTATTTTATTTTTGAACTTGTTGAAGACAAAGACACCTGAAGTATGATAGAACATGGCTTATGGAGACAAGAGGCGTGTTCTATAGAGCTTTTGGTCAAGGGAAATAATTTTGATTAGCCATAATCATCTTATATGTGTTATGTATGCATGTGATTTATATTGTGATATAAATATGATGTATATGTGACATAGAATAGTTAATGTATGTGTGAATATAGACTAGTTAAAGTATGCATGGCATACACAAGACCTTTAAATAGTTAAGCTTCAAACTAATTAAAAGATCCATCACTAATTTAAGCTGCATGTTACAAACATAATTAATCACCACCCATCAAAATAATGATAATCAAAGATCGATTGCATGATAACTTTTTGGCCTTTATCAAGGTTACACTATATCTTTTATGTTATTATTATTAGAATATTATTGATGTTCTTATTTGATGGTTTTAACTTAACAAACATGTATAGTTTGGATGACCCTTATCATGACCATACAATGTTTGAGCGTGATTAGGTTTCACTTTGAATGTCATAAACAAATGGTTGTTAATAATGTTTGATGTGCTAAATAATAAATGACAAAAAGTTGTCAACCAAATGATTAGGAGTTATATTGAGATATAATTGAAAAGTTAAGTTGTCTACCTAGTCTAGTTTATTTGATTTCCTTAACCTCTATCAAGATCAAGTAAATTAAATAGGGATCCTAACTTGGTAAGATTATCATCTAACATGATAATTTGATTCTAAGACAGAGGGTCATTATAATTGAAGAAAATAGTGGGAGTTTATTTTATTAAAGTCCATATAAATTGGCTTAGATATTAATTTGCTTTATTCTTATTGAAGATTGTTGAAATGATAAATAACATCTCCTTAAGAAACATATTGACTGATAATAAGTTAACCGGTCCAAATTACATGGACTAGTTACAAAACATAAAGATTGTCCTTAAGTAGGAAAAAATAGCTTATATTCTTGAGAAGGACCTTTATATACCTTCATCTAAAAGTTCAAGTGAATATGCAAATTTTGATTTTGTTGCTCACTTGAAACATTAGGAAGATATTGAACAAGTAGCATGTGTGATGTTGGCCTTAATATTTGAGTTTCAGAAGCAACATGAAAATATGATTCTTACTGAGATGATTATGCATTTGTCAAAGTTATACAAAGGGCATGTTCATATTGAGAGATATTAGATATCTTGTGAACTATTCAACTGCAAGATGATTGAGGGAACATTCATTATAACTTATGTGCTAAAAATGATTGGACTAAAGGAGAAATTATCCCTACTCAACCATATGATTGACAATGATCATGCATTAAACATCATACTGCACTCCCTTCCTATGTCATATAGGTAGTTTGTCATGACTAAGAAAGAAGTTTCTTTTGTAGAGTTACTCAATATACTTAAGACTATTAAAACGATTTTCAAGAAGAAATGGCTTGTATTGGTGGTCAGTACATTTTCTAAGCCCAATAAAGGAAAGAAGAAGAAACCCAAGAAGAAGTCTAAGGTTAAGGTTGAAAAAACCTAAAGAAGGTGTACAGAGGAAGAGCAAAGAAAAGGCTTCTAAAGATATCTACTACCATTGCAGAGTAAAAGGCCATTGGAGGCAAAATGGTAAAGTTTATCTCAAGACTCTAAAGCAGAAGAAGCTTAGAAAGACTTCTACTTAAAGTATCCTTGTGATAAAGATAAACTTGTCTTACTATTCTACTGATTTTTAAGTACTAGATATTGGTTATAGCTCACACATTTGTAATGATGTGTAGAGACTTAAAAATAGTATAAAGCTACAAAAGGTGAAGTGGACCTATGTGTCGAGAATGGAGCAAAAGTTGTTGTCATTAGCATAGGAACCTACCTTTTACAATTGCCTATAAGCTTAATTCTAGAACTAGATAACTATTATTATGTTCCTACAATTTCTAAAAACATTATTTCCATTTCTTGTTTAGACCACAAAGGATTTGCTTTTATCTTTACTAATAAGAGTTGTTCTTTTTTCATATGATAACATATTTCATGGTATTGGCAAACTTGTTAATGGGTTGCATATTTTAGAACTAAGACAAGAGATCTTAACCATCATAAATAAGAAACCAAACTTTAATGAATTTATAAATATGTCATATCTTTTGCAATGTAGACTTGGTCATATTAATGAAACTAAAATCACTAGGTTATATAAAGATAGATACTTGGATCCGTTTGATTAAGAATCATATGGAACTTGTGAATCATGTCTCATTGGAAAAATGATTAAGAAACCCTTTACTGGAAAGGATGAACATGCCAAAGAAGTGTTAGAGTTGATATATATTATACGGTACAATGACTACTCTAGCAAGAGGTTTATTTTCCTACTTCATCACTTTTACTGATGACTATTCTGGGTATGGGCATTTATATTTGATGAAATACAAGTTTGACGTATTTGAAAAGTTCAAAAAATTCAAAAGTGAAGTAGAAAAATAAACTTGAAAAAGCATCAAGATACTTAGATCCAATTGAGGTGAAAAATACTTAAGCTAGGAATTTATGAATTATTTAAAGAAGTTCAAGGTTCTGTCACAATAGACTCCACATGCAATGCCACAAATGAATGTTGTTTCAAAAAGGAAGAACCATACTTTACTTGATATAGTACAATCTATGATGAGCTTTACAACTTTAATAATCTCTTTTTAGGATTATTGTTTAGAAACTATTGCATACATCCTTAATCATATCCTATCAAAGTCTATTGATAAGACACCATATGAGCTATGGTTTAGGAATAAACCAAATCTTTCATATTTGAAGATTTAAAGATGTTTTGCTTATGTGAAGTGGATCATAAAAAATAAGCGAGGATCTAAGAGGGATAAATGTTTATTTATGGGATGCCTTAAAGAAATAAAGGGTTACTACTTTTACAACCTTGTTAAGCAAAATGTGTTTGTCTTAACAAATGTTACCTTTTTGAAAAAGGAGTTTATCCTTGAAAAGACTAGTGGGAGTAAATTAGAACTTGAAGAGGTTGAAAAACCAAAAGATAACATAGATAACATAATTAAAGATGAGCCTGATTAAGTATCTCAAAGGATTAAGGTAAGTAATCAAGCTCAAAGTACACTTGTACTTCAAAGATCTAGAAAGGAACGTTGTGAACCTAAAAAATATGGCTTTCTCCTCATATAAGAGTGTTAGGTCCCAGAATTAAAGAATAAATTGTTGCGAAAATAATTGGATCTTGCCATTTTCCCATTGGGGAATTTACATACACCTTTTAAAAAAAAACTTAATTGAATTGCATTCTTTTATGACCTAATTAACTAATTCAAAGGCAGTGGATCAATGTTGTTGTAATGAGGCAAAAATGTAGTTGTAAAGAATGTAGTATCACAAATAATAAGATTGATGCAGAGTGTAGAAGATATCAGAATGTAGAAACT
>JANHAO010030207.1:0-10204 GCA_026873985.1 Saraca asoca | reverse complement strand
TCTTTTAGTGCAAATTGGATTCTTTATGACTTGATTAACTAATTCAAAGGTAATGGATTAATGTTGCTGTAATGTGGCAAAATTGTAATTGTAAAGAATGCAGTATAATAGATAATAAAATTTATGCAGAGTGTAGAAGATATCGGAATGCAGAAACTTAAGTAGATTGCAAGAAATTAAATTGTGCAGTAATGTAAAATGCAATAGACATAGTTTTTAAAGTGATTCAACTTGAATTAAAATCACAATTCAAGTCTACTCTACTTGATCTTTCATCAACTAAAAGACCTCTTCAATTAATCAAAAATATTAGCATTTTACTGGGCTCCTAAGCTGCCAGTTTTACCACAAGACTTTACAGGCTTCTTGCTAACCTATACCACAAGAATTAAACAGGAATCTTGCTAACCTTGAAGAATTACAACAAGGCTTTTCTAAACCTAGAAACCAGATTTCTAACACTAGAAATCTAAAACAAAATAATAGAGATAAGATAAGAATACAAAAACAGAGTTGAGATGAAAATCTCAATCAGAACTATGTGAATTTCTTCAATTAAGTTCCAAGATCTTTGAATCAATGAAAACCAAAAAGATAGAGGTAAAAGAAATGAGAGAATAGTTTTTCGCACTTGAATGAGGAAGAAAATCTGTGAAAGATCATTTATATAGAAAAGGAAGTCAGGTTGTTGTAACCGTTATTACCGTCTGTAATAGAAAAACTAATTTTCAATTATTGCATCAAAGTCACATTGATTATAGTCTTTTATTAACTAATGCATCAATGTGCCTTCGAAGTATAGTATGTCATTTACAATCTTCGCATTGATTCAGCATCGATTCAGGCAATTTTCCTAACCTTAGGTGAAGTAATTTTTCAAATCTATTGTTCATGCATTGATGCGTATATTAATTCATGAAGTAAAAAATAGTTTTCATAACTTTCGCATCAATTACAACATCAATGGTAAATAGTTTTTTTTAGCTTTCTTCAAGTGGTTTAAAAAACTATCGCATTTTGAAAATCATTTTAAGAAAAATAATTGGAGCTAAATTGTGAAAAATTCAATTACAAAAGATCCTATAAAAATCAAAATAAAATCCTAATACTAATGTAGATCTCTTGATCAACCTTTAATGAACTTTGAACCTGCACATACTAAATAAACAATTAAAACACATAATCATAATATGATATGATCAAAATTATTTTCATCATTAAAATAAAAGATAGTTTGTTAGTAAGGCTAACAACAAATTTGGTCTTGCAGATTTGTAACATTCTTTAAAGTTTCAAATTGAATAAGGATCAAAGAATTCTTTTTTCTATTAATATTATGTTTAACATGCTCTTTAATGTATTTCGTCGACAACTAACTTTATTTAAGAAAGAAAACTATGCTCTACGAGGATAGCCTGACCAACTGTCTTGTGAAGTGAAGGTGCTCGAACCTCGCACGCTACAATCTAATACGACTCATTTGGGTCTGTGCAGTTCACTAGCATATTAGTTAATGATACGACAAAATGTTCGATAGATTAAAAATTCAAGATAAAGGTGTCTCGATTACAACAAGTATAAAATCAGATTGAGAAAACATAAAGCTAAGCCTATGGAGGTGCTATATGAGATGGAGCCAAAGAACTAGAAGGATCTTGGGTAGTAGGGGAGTTCATAGCAGTCATAAGTAGGTTTTTTGTTATTTGTTCTCTAGGCCTCTCTTCAACTACTTCTTGCATTGGTGGATTGTTCTCAGCCTGCTTTGTGCCTAAAATGAAAGGATTACTAATAGTTTCAGTCCTAGAGGAGAAGTTGCCTCTGCACCCTTAACAAAGCCTTGAATAATTGCCTTGATGTCCTTGCTAAAGAAAGATAAGTCAAAATCTAGATACTTCTACCACAAAGTGTACATGAAGCTGTCAGTGGTGTTGGAAATCACAGCTTCTCTGGCTTGATCAATCATGGCAGAAGTTTCCTCCTTCACTTTGGCGATCTCTTCTTCGGCCCATGTGGCCTTTTCCTCAGCTTGCTTGGTGGCCTCTTCAGCTCGTTGTGCCCTATCCACAGCACAAGTGGCCCTTACCTGAGTAGCCTCGAATTGCTTCTGAAAACTCTCAGCCCTTCACCCCAGCACTACCAAATCCTCCATCCTCTATTGAAGCTTATCCTCAGCCCTACGAAGTCTTGAAACCTAATCGGCCATCTCACGAGTAAAGGATTCTTCAGCCCTTCTCCTTGCAGCATTAGCACCCTGCAACTGAGCCTTAGCATCCTCTAACTTCTTCCTCAGTTCAACTACTTCATTGGTCACCGCTGCCAGGTTGGCCTCAAGCTGACCTCTTTCCTCCTCCTAGCTTAGGCTTTCATTTCTCAGCTTTATGGCCTCTGACACCCCCTAAAAAAGAATAGTAAGGAATCAGAATATAAATGAAGGATTAAGGGAAACAAGAAGAAAATGACACTGATCATCAGGTAATTGTTAGTCAATATCTCTACCAAGGCACTCCCATGTATCCTATCATCCTCCAGGGACTCTGTATGAACCCCTAAGATTTGACCCACATTTCTATTAATGACACTATAAAGAGCCAAAGTCTTGGGTCCCAAGCCTTCGATCAGCTCTCAGGCCCTATCACTAGACCAACAGTGATCACTTTTCCCCTGTCAGTCCTTTGCCACTTAGAAGAAGGCCAAGTTGGAGCTTCCTCTCTATGGCCCGGAGACCTCAATCTCGCTCTTTTGACCTCGATTGGCCCTAATTGTGAAACGAGGGTCAGGGCAAGCAAAGTCTCCTCTGCAATCATTAAGGAGGAAAGGAGACTACTTGGACGGGAGCTGGAGCAGTAGCAGAAGAGGGTTGACCTCCAGTTTGAGTGAGAGTCGAAGTAACAACAGAGGAGGATGGACAGTCAACTTGAGTAGAAGCATGAGTAGCGATTCACCTCAACCTTGGAGGAGGTTGGATTAAGTTAACTCTTCCCATATCAATTTGTTCACTAAAATTGGTAGGAGCATCTTCCTTTGTTTCGTGAGCTCTGATGTCCCGTGAATGGTCAAGAAGCTTGGCACTGAGGGTTAAAGAAAGCCTGTGAGCTTGTAAGAGCTCCTCATCAAACTTTGAGTTATTTCACAAATCATCATAAATAGTAAATTTATCTAGCACCTTGATCTCCTCCGCACTCAATTTTGACCTCTCCTTTCTTGCTTCATCTACAAAGAACATAGCAAAGGTTAGATTCAAAGCAAAATGAAAGATAGAAAAAGCCTATGTCCCTTCAACTCGCTCACTCAGATTCAAAACAAATGAGAAATTCTAAAGATGGCGTAAGGACAGGCAGGAAACATAAAACCAATGGGTCTTATAAGGACCCATGTTGGATTTGCCTCTGGCATCCCTATGAAGTAACACTCTCTTATACTTAGAAGGATGAGGCAAAAGGTAATAGACCCCTTCCCGCTATCTAGTGGTCTTGATACTATAAAGATAGCAAAGAACTTTAGTGCTAGGAGGAGGGAGACCATTTTTGAAGTGGACCAGTGCTAAAGAAGTCAAAGTAGAATATGCATAAGGGGTTAGTTGAGCAGGGGTGAGCTTCAACTTGTTCAAAAAGTCGATTGTATATGGGGGGAGAGGAAACCTAAGATCCATATTAAGGTGATGAACACTTATGGCCACAAACTTTGTGGTAGGATGAGCAGCGTGGTCATTGCCAGATGGCACCATAACACGGCAGCCCTTTGGGAAGAAGTATGCCTCAGCAATCTCCCCCAATTCTTTAAATTTGACACTAGAAGAATAATGCTTGAAAGGAGAATCAGCTCCGGACCCCTCTGGCCCTAGGCAAGCTCCAAACCCACTAGTGACCTCGCCGCTCTGGGAGGTTGCACACCTAGCAACATGAAGCATTTCCTTGCTCCTTTCGGACTTAGTGTCCTCATTGACTATTAGGTGGCGATGGCGTCTATGGGGTGAGACATCTACACGAGGAGAAAATAAAAAGAAAATGATCAGGCCAATGGACATAGACCGATCACTAGCCTAAAAATAGTTTGACCTAAAAGAAAGGTAGGTATCACCTAAACTCACCTAGACCCAAAGACACAAATAGGGTTTTAGCTACAAAGCCATTGAAACCCAGAAGACTATTTGAAAACTCCACCACTGCCAAAAACCCTAATATCTGCCAGCAAGCAAATAAAATACAACTTGCACCCTTGTTTTTCATCAATAATAGACACACCCATGAGGGCTTTAAAATCAAAACCTAGAAATACCAAGCCAGGGATAGAAACTCACCCTGTTGGATAAAGAAGCAATTTGAAATATGGACAGAAGTGGTGCCCGATAACCCGAACGTGGCTTGACAAACTTGAAAAACTGAAATAAGGCTGAAATTTATAAACAGCAGTGGATGGTCATAGAGTCTGTAGAGAGAAAGAGAGGAAAAGTCTAGGCTTGATAGATTTCAAATGGTAGATGAAGAAAGGGAAAGAGCCTCCCTAGTTTTTATTACAAATAGGCCAACCATCAGATCTGGAGACTCTCCAAATAACCCATGATCCAATGAACCAGCATATATCAGCATTTAAACTAAGACGCATCCATTGGAGGTAGTAATCACTGCGCTATCTATGGAAATCAAAGAGTCACATGTGAAATGAACATATTGAGATACCCACCAGATTTTAAATTGCAAAAATGATGAACTATGACCTCAGCTCTCTTGTGATCTATTACTCGCCGCTTCCCCGTGACCTAATAATTCATAGCTCTCATGCAACTTATTGCTCGTACCTTATACATGACCAATTATTTGTAGCTTTCATGTAAATTGATAACTCGCAGCTACCTTGTGCCAAGCCCGTAGCTCATAGCTCTTATGCAATATGTTCCTTTTTACAGCTCAAGCACACCTGGCGCGATGCACTAAGCCTCACGAGCTCATCTCAATCTCTAACTCGGGCACACCTAGCATGATGCACTAAGCCTCATGAGCTCATCTCGATCTCCAGTTCAAGCACACCTGGCACGATGTGCTAAGCCTCATAAGCACATCTTGATCTCTAGCTCAGGCACACCTAGAGTGATGTGCTAAGCCTTACGAGCTCATCTCTATCTCTAGCTTAGGTACACTTTGCGCAATGTGTTAAGCCTCATGAGCTTATCTCAATCTCTAGCTTGGGCACACCTGGTGTGATGTGCTAAGCCTCATGAGCTCATCCCACCTCCCGCTCGGGTGTAACTAGTCACCCTCAACAAGCTCATTCCATTTTAGGCGCACCTAATCGCCCCCTGCGACCTCATGCCAGTGCGTGTGCACTCAATCGCCCACTGCACACATGACCACACTTCAACTCGAGCTCATGATTCATAAGCTTGTTTTGACTAAGGCGCAGTATGCACCATCAGGTCATGTTACTGATTACTCATAGTTTTCTTGCAAGGTGAAAATTCACTATTGGTTTAATCATTTTAGTGCTTAAGTTCGTAACTAGACAAGGTGGATTAATTGCACCCATTAAATGTTAAGCTTCATATTTGGTTAAGTATGGCAGGTGAAGAAAAAACCAATCTAAAAAAGAAGCTTGAATGTAGTTTTCTACAACACATGACAACTAGTTGCACACTTGAAATGTTAGGAAAAAGAACAATCTTCATTACAAAACCTTTTTCAACGAGGTGAGTCAATACAAGAAAATTCTAAGTACAAAGACTGGGGAGCAGGAACTATCCTTTCGAAAATCATGGCCTATGAGTAGGCCAAATAGTCCCAGCTCATATTTCATATCTTCCTCTAAAGTTAAGAGCTCGTCCCTCAACTCCTTAACTCCTGGACATTTGGGGAAACCAACCGGAATGTCTCCTCATGCCAAAAGACCAGATAGTATAAGTGAAGAGCTACCTTAACCAAGAAGAAGAGGTAGAGGAAGGTAACAAAACTTCCTGGGATCCTCAAAGAGGAGTCACCCTCAGAAGCTTCCCATAACAAAACTTCCCAAGATCCTTAGAGAGGAACTCTCGTAGCAGACTGAACATGCCTTTTAAAATTCCACTAAAAGTTCGCATCATCATAAAGGGCTCACCAGGAATGCCAATCAGGCTATTCTGTGAAAGAAGAAAATTTTTTGATGCCATATATAAACTAATCCGACCCTTCTGAAGAATCTAGAAGATGTCCAAATGTTCTTAATTGAATGGTCTAAAAGAAAAACCAAGTCACCGCGCCAACAATTGTAAAACATACATAGTGAAAAAGTAAGGCTTGACATGACCATTTGCCGTCTGACTAAATGGCATTATAGGTAGAGAACTTGGCAATATCACAGGCTGTAGATAAAGGGCCCCTACCTGAAAAATGCATATCTAACTCTCAGCTTGCAGAACGAACTGAGAGTTGGTGGGGTTAATGTTATAGACATTTTTAGGCTTGGCAAAATGGACTAGTAGAGGCCTAAAGAATTGGGTCAGGGGGGAGAAGGCATGGCCTAACTCGAAGCGAGGTCACTGAAGCCAGAATAGCAGGTCGCATAGCGCGAGCTCGAAGCTTCCAATTAGCCAAGGCTATAGCAAGCTTCCCTTGGCATAATTGGGAACAGCTAATGTTTAACAAATAGTCTGAATACTCTACCAACTTGTAAATTAGCCTCCAAAGTTCGACAATGATTTACCCTACATTTATTACTTGATGTCTAGTATTTAATGCTCAATGTAGATGTAATCATAGTTTTACAATGATAAATTACGACTTATAACCCTCCCAGCTTCTATAAATAGGGAGGGAGAGCCATTGCATAAGATATAGAAAAATACATGTAGAAACTCTGCAAAAATAGCCATAGACACACGTATTGTTGCTCTATATAGTAAAACAATCGCTCAAAGCCAATACAATCACTGTGGATGTAGGGGTCATCTTGACTTTAGCCGAACCACGATGAAATTCTCCATGTTCTCTCCGCTCTTCCTCTGAATCTCTCATCATTTTTTTACATTCTTTGCACTCTTAACAGTAGTTTGATTTTTAGAATCCTTGATTAACTGATTACCAAAATTGACTGTCAGCAACTTATAAGTCTCGATCACAATTTACAACTCATGAAACATGATCCCAACATGCTCAAGCAACTTCACAAGAAAATTTGGACAAATTATAAACCTTAAGCTTCATCCAAAATTTAAGTAATCAATTCTATTATTCATAAAAATCACATTTTCAAGATTCCTAAATTTACCCAAGCTAGCCATTCGTATAGATTCAATTGCCCCCAACAACAAACAAATTTCATTTCCCTCATATGTACAATTCTAATAAGTTCACTAATTCTAATCCCCTTATCTCAAGCCCACAAAATAATAGAATTCTATGTTTACTCTAAGCCATAACAAAAGAAATAGTATATGAACAAATTATAAGCTAGTGGGTTATTCACTCACTTGAACAAATTCTTTAAGATGGGTCAATCTTTCTAAGAAGATAATCAAGCCATAAGTAGATTCCAAGAAATGCTAGGCCATCCAATCTTTGGAAAGGGGTTTAATCTAGAGTTCTTAGATTGAACTTGTTAATGGTGGATTTTGGTTCAATCTGAATTCGGCCAATGGGGGAGTTCTTTAAGGATCCAGGCCATTCTCCAGTCGCAGAAGTGAGAGAAAAGGGATCGAATGGCAGGAAGGTCGAGGGAGAATAAGAGAAGAATATGTAGAGGTTTAACGTGGTTTAGCCAAATTCGGGTGGCACCAGACCCTACGTCCATAGAAACAATTTTATTATATTGACAAAGTGTTTACAGAGTTTTTGCCATAGTTTTTCAATAGAGCTTCTACTAGTTCTTCTCCGTTCTTTCTCCCTCTCCTTTTTACAATGATTCTAGCCCTCCATTTTATAGAAACATGGAGGGGTACAAATGGGACTAAAACTAAGAGTGCATCTATTATATCAAATATTAAATTTACAAGACTACCTAAGGTACTAGGGACTAGCTCCTGCAGGCCTTTTTCTGCAAGCAGAACCTATTGGTCGTAATTGTAGGATGGTAATGCAAGTTGTGTGTCAGGTTAATGATTGACTTTAGTGAGCTTTCGGTTGAACGTGGTCATGTTGCCATGATCTTGAGCCTGCTCATCAAGAGTGCGGCTGGCATTTGGCTTTGAGCTCGTTCATTCAGTGAACTCAGGGATTCTGTGAGCTGAAGGCTTCCATACAATGATATGGCAAACTCTTTGTTGGGCTAGGTCTAGCTTTCCCTGGGCTCTCGCCAGCCTTCTACTTACTTCTAATTTCCACCGGTATCATTAGGCCCCCAACTCTCAATTCACTTTACGAGCTGAGAGTTAGACTTTTCACTAGTGAGGCCATGCACAGTGGCATCATGTCATATGTCTTTGTCTCACGCACTTGCCTTCTTTTACGAGGTGCTTTCTAATAAACTAAAGCATTATAATTCTCTGAGAATTTTTAGGACATGCTTTGTGGTTGGACTCTCATCTGGCCTATTATGATTCTAAGTCTGGTAGAAGCTTCTAGTGTCGGTCATAGGTGATTGTGCAGTTAAAGTCTTTCAAACTACCCTTACCGTTTCATTTTTCTAGGTTAAACATGTATCATGGCTATCTGTGCGCTGGCCTCATTTTTCATCAGGTCATTAAATGAGAGTGGTTAGGGATTCCCTTCCAGATTTTTTTATTCTTTCAGGCTGAGCCTATTTAAGGCACAAGAATTTCACTTCTTTTTCTCTCAGAAAGTGTTTCAAATGGCTATTTCAGATAAACCTCCTGATGTCATGATGTTCTGCCCTTTGAGTGAGGCATGTATAGTCTACTACAAAAGGAATTTTAAAGTTCACACTTCTCCTGTAATGTCGAGGGATCTCATACGGATCCCTAATTACGTCCTCCCATTTGTGAGGTTTCTCTTTTTCTGCCACTCTGGTAGACTTTCTCGGATTTTCTTACCCCTAGGGATCAAGGTTGGAGGAAGAAAATTGAAGGCTTAGGCGGGTCAGTAGACTCTCAATCGGTAGCGGCTCTTCCTTCGGTAGCTTGCCTTTTGATTGGGAGCTTTCCTCTTGTGCGCCAGTCTTTCTTCCAAAGGAGCCGACCTTTTTCTTCTCTTCTCTTTTTATTTTTTTGAGCAATTTTCTGATTTGTATCTTGGCTTTTGGGGATGTGTATGTACCTTGTTGAGGTTTGTGTTGAATAAAATCTTCCTTTTTCTTTTAATGTTAAGCTATTCTATCTTGTGATTCTCATATAACAAATGTTAATTTTGCATGGAAATAATCAAGTAACCAGTCGGCAATACCATTGATCAATAAGTAAATTCAACTTAAATGTAAATAAGTAATATGCAAATAAATCAAAAGATGCTAAGGCTCGTAGTCGCACAATAGCTACAAGATTTAGTTCACATAATAACTGTGAGGTCCAGTTCGCATGAGAATTGTGAAATTTAGTCACATGAGAGTTGCGAATCTAGTTCACATGAGAGCTACGAAATTTGAGTTGTGTGCATACAATGGCTAAGAAAGTTGCTTGTATGCACAATTAGGTTACTGCACATGCACGATGGCTAAGAAAGTTGCTCGTACGTGTGAGCCCTTAATTGCATACATGTGGTGGCTAAGAATGTTGCTCGCATGTATGATAAGTTTGTAATGCACGGTGGCTAAGAAAGTTGCTCGTACGTGCGGTAAGATCACTATGAACGCACAGTGACTAAGAAAGTTGCTCATATGCACAAGCTTTTAATTGTACACTTGCGCATGGTGGCTAAGAAAGTTGCTCATACACATGGTAATAGTGCTGCATGCATGTAGTGGCTAAGAAAGTTGCTCGCATGCATGAGCTCTTAGGTCGCATAGAAGTTGTAAGATTCGATCGCATGAGAGTTGTGAAGTTTGATTGCATGAGAGCTGCGAAGTTAGATTGCATGAGAGTTGTGAAGTTCAATCGTATGAGAGTTGTGAAGTTCGATCGCATGAGAGCTACAAAATTGGATCGTATGAGAGTTGTGAAATTTGATCACATGAGAGATGCGAAATGACGCTTGGCCATAATTCAAGGTTCAATTCGTAAAGCATGTATTTTTTAAAGTTTTGCGATCAAGTCATGCATTTCCTAGAATTTTTCAAAAGACTTCATAATAATCTACACAAGATTTGGGACATTCCTGCCTATTGGATTACAAGCTCAGTATATAGTTCT
>JANHAO010030206.1:0-10201 GCA_026873985.1 Saraca asoca | reverse complement strand
TTTTGTTTTCTTTAAATATGGATTTGGATATACAACCACAATTACGTTCTATAGAGCAATAATAAGATAAGCGAGCACTTTTTGTTTTCCTCTTCCATAGAAGTGGCCTTTTGGGGTTGCTCCTTGGTGGAATAAGACCAGATAAAGAGATCAATCTTAATCGATCAATGTAAACCGTGAAAGTAAAAATTTAAAGCGTAACTGATTAGTTGTTATCTCTAAATTTATTTTAATTTTGGATGGTTTAATTCGATTTTGATGGTTAAGCATTTAATGCTTAAAAATACCATGATTGCATTGTCATATTGGTTCTAGAATTGTCTTTGATGAAGAAAATCCATTGAAGATTGGAAATGTGACGATATTTTTTTTTTGTGACGATGAGATGGTTGTGGTAGACAAATTAAACAATAAGGCACTGCAAATTGCATTGGACTCGATGTATTTGGGTTAATAGGTGGATTTGAATGCACCTATCTCTACGTTAACGATGGTATCTTTAGGTTGAACATTGGTCTGGGGATCTATAATGGTGTCATTAAGAATTTATTTGTTGTGCGGTCAATTTTGGCTTAGAGAAGTTTGACATATATACAACTATATTTAATCAAAATCTCATTTTTCTCTAAAAGATATTGAATTGCAATTAATTGATTATGTGCATATAATCAAATTAAATTGACCAATTTCAATTATATTCAGTCAATGTCATTCATTTTGAATTTCTTGTCCACTCATAATGTTTATGGCTTTAAAATTTACAAAATAACTAGAACAAATTTATGCAAGTTGTGAAAACTAAACAATTGAAGCGGAACTTGTCTTTGAATTGAATTAAAAATGAGCACCTTAATATGTCTTCTTTCCTCTACATAATAATGTATTTATTTATGATTATATTTATCCCTCGTTTGAAACTAGAAGAAGACAAGAATTTAATTTATTTGAAATTGATTTCATATGTTAAATTGTTTATAACTCTAAATCTAAATGAATTAAATTATAATTTTCTTTTTGTGACTTTAAACGAGAGATTAGTCTGCATCGAAGTATCTTGCATTGAATGAATGAGGAAAAGAGGAAGACGAAGACGAAGATTGAGAAAAATGTTGTTTATTGGCTTTTTTTTTTCTCTTTTCTAGTCAGCAATTTTTGTTGCTTCAAATCATATTTGTTGCCTATGCTTTGTTTGGACTAAGCTAAAATTAGCTATGCTCCTATCTTTTATTATTTGGATATACCAACAAAGATGTATGGTTTAATGGGAGTATTACAAAATATTTACTCATTGGTGAGATAAGTTCTTTTATTTTAATTCAGGGTTTCTCTTGACTATATGATTCATCCAAGAGAGAGATCGAGGTTCAAGAAATAAGAAAAGGTTTTTTTATTCAAAGCTTTATTTGTTTTGTTGGAATCTCATTTGTTGATATACAATAAAAGACTTTTATGTTACTTATTTATCATATAATTAACAAAATAAATATATGATATCATGATAATAGAAAAATAAATTTCTCTTTAAAATAATGGATATTATATTCTATTATACATATAACCTTCAATAAATAAAATATTTTTTATTTTTTTAATATTTTATAACTATAAATATAAGTAAATATAATTATTTTTAAGGAAGATGTTTTTCGTCAAAATAAACGGATTGACCTAACTTTAACATTTGGGACTTATATGATGTAATCTGAATCTTTTCCAGGAACAATTTGGTATTTGTCTCTGTATTTCATTTTATTTTCATGTAAATAATTTTATTGATAAAATGTATATTTTAATTTCTTTTTAAAATAAAAATTGCCATCCATCATACATCCAGATTGGGCTTCATACTTTAAAATAGGCCCTCAAAAAATTATAAAAAAAAAAAAAAAGAAATATGGCCCTTCAATGTCTCCAACGGCCCACGTTTATTCGAAAACCCTAGCCACTTTCGTTTTAGTATACAGAGAGATATATACCTAAACATAGGGTTCTTCCACTGTCATAGTTGCCTCGCGAGAGCTTCATTGCTTAGCCGCACTCCTCTGTGACTTAGTAGCTCTCAAGTACAAGTTCGTCTTCTTCCTGTGTATCTGTCTCCCTTTCTGTACATGTTTTTCTCTCGCTTTTGCTAACAGTCTTAAATCTCTCGTACAGCCATGGCTGCTGCGGTGGCGACTCCATACGAAGCTGCAAATGATGTAGATCTGTCTTTTCCCGAGGTGAAGCTCTTCAACAGGTGGAGCTTCGACGATGTTTCGGTATATAACCTCTTTTTTCTTTTTTTTCTTTTCAAAATTTTGATCTTTCACTGCAAACCTCTAATTGATTGTTTGTATACATTGTTCTCCTCACTGCCACTTTTACAAATATGTTCATATACCGATATCATACTCTGATCGCTGTTTGTGATCTGTGTTATGTCTTCACTCGAAAGGATGAGATAAATATTTATGCATTAGAAGCTTTGACTTTAAGCTGTGCCTTGTTGTTCCACTCCTTATCAACATTAAGCTGCTTCTATTGTAATTATATTATCTGCCATTCTGGAAGTTAGATTTAACTGTTTTGTAGGTATAAGAGGTTTATGTTTTTCATTAGTTTTCTGTTCTCTGCTTTTTTTTAGAATCCTCATTCTGGTGTTTATTAATCTGAACTTTATTGGTCAGGTTAATGACATTTCTCTGGCTGATTATATTGGAGTGGTGGCATCCAAGCATGCAACATATGTTCCACACACTGCTGGTAGGTACTCAGTCAAGCGATTCAGGAAAGCTCAGTGCCCAATTGTTGAGAGGCTTACCAACTCTCTTATGATGCACGGTAGAAACAATGGGAAGAAACTGATGGCTGTGAGAATTGTCAAACATGTCATGGAAATTATTCATCTGCTGACTGAGCAGAATCCCATTCAAGTTATTGTTGATGCTGTCATTAATAGGTAAGTATTATTGTAGGTAGCCTGTCAAGACCCACTTATTTTGTTATTTTTGGAGAATGAAATGAGGATGATTTGTTTCCCTATTGGTTTGATTGCCTGGATGATGGCAGTTTTGTATTAGCTCTATCTGATCATTCTCCTACTTGCTTTTATGAGCAGTTTATTTGAATTAAATATAAGCAATTTAAAGAAATTTATTCACAGTGTAATGAAGTGTGAAGTGGATTGTTATGCTACTGCTGATAAAGTGTCATTCTCTACCCCGTACTCAAATGAAAACCTAGTTTGATATGTATAAAGCTGCCTTAATTTCTTAGCGTTTGAATGTCAATTGGAGAATGAAATGATGATCATTTGTTTCCCTATTGGTTTGATTGCCTGGATGATGGCATTTTTGTATTAGCTCTACCTGATCATTCTCTCCTACTTGCTTTTATTTGCAGTCTGAAAATTTTTTTTTATAGGTGCTTACTGCTTAATATGTGCAATTTTAATAAAATGTTATTCACATTGTGGAATGATTGGTTAAATGAGTTCATATGATGGTATCATTTCTCCTTGTCAATTGGCTACTTGCTGATGGCGTGTGTGGTCATGGAACCGCCTCCTCCCTAATTATAACCAAGTTTGATATATTTTAAACTCCTCAAATTTGTGGCTGTTGAATTTCTGAGTTGGAGAATGAAATGATGATTGCCTGTTTCCCTATTGGTTTGATTGCCTGGATGATGGCATTTTTGTATTAGCTCTATCTGATCATTCTCCTTTGTTTTTATATGCCCTATGTTTCTCTGCTTGATTTATGTGGGCCTACCTGAAAGAAGTGGTTTTGCTTGAAATGAAAAATTGTTCTGTTATAATATTTGAATGCTATTACAGTTTGGAAGTTGAAATTTGATCTTCCTGTTTAGAGTTTGAGAATGAAATGATGATCATTTGTTTCCCTATTGGTTTGATTGCCTGAATGATGGCATTTTGTATTAGCTCTATCTGATTCTCAGTTATAAAAAATGTATTTTAACACATTTTTATTGCATGGGTGATCAAATATATTTAATTTGGGGAAGAATTATCAATAGGTCATTAATATTCTGGAGTAGCACTTTGGTATGCTGAATAAATGTGTTGAATTTCAAGTCCTTTTTTTGTAATATTATAAATGAATCATGGCATTACTTTTAAGAAATAAATCTCCCACTGTTTAATTTGATTCATTTTCTTTTTCATTATCAGTGGACCTCGTGAAGATGCTACTCGAATTGGTTCTGCAGGAGTTGTTAGGAGACAGGCTGTGGATATCTCACCCCTTCGCCGTGTTAATCAGGCCATCTATCTTTTAACAACTGGTGCACGTGAAGCTGCTTTCAGGAATATCAAGACTATTGCTGAGTGTCTGGCTGATGAGCTTATTAATGCGGCAAAGGGTTCATCCAACAGGTATATTCTTTACGCATGTAAATTTGGTTGAGTCAAATCTTCCCATTTCAATTTGTTTTGTGGTATTGGGGATTGATTGAGCATTATTACTACTCTATTTCAGCTATGCTATAAAGAAAAAGGATGAGATTGAGAGAGTTGCCAAGGCCAATCGTTAAGCAACTTGTGAAACTGGTTGCAGTGACCAGAAAGATTTTGTTTTTATACTTCAATTATTTTCTAATGTTATTTTTGAATATGTTCCTATGCATTTGCTATATTTAGTTACCTTTTTTTGCTGTCCTGGAGGGTTCACATTTTATGTAGGCTTTATTGCTTAGACTTAAATTTGTGCTATAAGATCACCAGCTTTTGTTATGATTCGTTCTATCTACTTTGCTAAAATTTTCTAAGTTAACTAATTGCCAAGCATCAACCATAGCAATGTACTTGATTAGATGTATTTTAAAATTTTAACTTAATAATATATCTCAATGGTTCCATCCAAGAGCTTTAACTCTATGGAAGATATCAACACTTCCTGAGGTGTTTTTCTGCTGTTCTTTGTGGTATTACCTTCTTGTTTGGTTCCCAAGAACTAGTATTACTCTTGTGCAAAAACTACACGGCTTGGTGGTTTAGGTGGTTTTGGATGTAATTTTGAAATTTGAGGAACTAGTATTCTAATCGAGGATAAAAGGCGATTCCCAAAATTGATTTGGGATATTACTTTGATCATTATCGTATTGAAGGGTGGTATAAATGGCACTCCCCTTAACGAAGAAACTTTGGAGGCTTGAAGCACTAATGTTAGTAGAATGGGGATCATGTTAACTTCACTCTAATACAAACGATCACTTATTAAGTATTCAATAACTATATAAAAAATTAATTACATTAGAGCCTATACGCAGTCCAATGCTTTTTGAATTTGATGAAGGCATACTTCTGAAGTATATGTTTGTATTTTTTATAAATTTATCTAGTAGGATTAGTCTAATAATACTCGGTTCTTCTATTTTTAAAATTATACACTTTCTTCCCCTAAGGCACTTTTACCATAAGAACTCTGCGCCTCTTTTTTGCAGTATCCAAAATTTTTGTAGAGTTAAAAGTAAAATTTTATTTTGAATTTAAACAAAAGGAAATTAGAAATGATGAGTTGAAATTAAAGTTAAGAAGTACCTGGACAAAGTGTTAATAGTTTATATCAAAGGTGGGTCAATCCATATAAGAGTTATATTATGTTAAAGATGGATAAAATATATTTGTTCTGTAAAATTTAATAGTATATCACTTTTAGCAATAATTCTTAATGTTGTATCTCTCCCAAGATTGGGCCCTTTATCATGACTTGTACATGTTGTATACAATAGTCTGATTAGCATTTTCTTTGAATCCACAAGCAGCCAGCAGAGGACCCAAAAATCATCCGACCCTAATAGTCACAGACTCACAGTAGCATTGTCAAAACTAATTTAAATCTACATGCACTCTTACATAGATCGTACTAGTTTCAAAGTAAATAAAATCATATTTTTTATGATTTTAAATGTGAACAAAAATAAAACAATAGTTTTCTGTTTCAAAATTTTATTTCTTAATCGAACTAGGTGTTCTCAATTTTCTCTCCGCAAATTCAAAGATAGAGTAAAAGGGTATGACCACCTCGTTTTGTTTTGTTTTGTTTTTATCTGTCTTTGATGAATTGCATGTGAAATTTCATTTCTTGGCATCATGTGGATTACATACAAACAAAAGTGACAATTTCTGCTTTTATTTTGGGAGAATGAAACACATGGCAATACTTGCCACCACCATATGCTGTGTCTCAATAATACCTTCCCAGTTAAACTACAAAGTCCTTAGTCATAAATAATTGAAAAGTTCCTAATTTGTTTGGGCTTCGATGATTTTCTCTTTAGGCAATGGCAAACAAGTAATTTTCCAAAACAATTTTAAAATTTTAACCATATAAAGTTGACAAAGAAAGTTCTCTAATTTGTAAATACCCCTTCTACCCCCTGCCTTCACCCCTTTGGACAACTACAGAACTCACTCGAAATAGATATGAGAAAAATTTTGAAGGGTAAAGGAGATCATTACAATTATTGATATGATAAAAAAATTAAGGAAATAAATAATTAAAATTTTAAAAATATTATAATTATAAATTTAAAAATTATTTTTTAGTTACTTATTATTTATCAAATTTTGAATTCTTGATTTTCTTATCAATGATTATAATGATTCATTTTACAGGAGATAAATATACTTAAAATAACAAGATATAAATTAGGGTGGACAAATGGTAATTCAAGAATTATCTACACATAAAAATTAATTAAATTAATTTCAAATATATATAAGACGCACCTATATAAAATTTAAAAAAATTAAATCTAAGTAAATAACACTAGTAGAAATGTGGTCTAAACATTCTTGTTTTATGTATAAACTTTGTTTGACTTCCTAGAAATTTCAACTTAACATGATTTATTCAATAATGGAGTTATGTATTTTTCTTTTGTATTCTCTATTCTCCATCCATAAAATATATTTATTGAAACAAGATCTTGTAAACCTGAAATTACAATTATAAAATATAATTAATTATATAGTTGCCCACAAATAAAAATATGATTTGAAAAAATGCAAAAAGAAATATGTATAAGCCATATTTAATTTTAGTAACAAGTTAAGTTGATCATATTAAAAATTATTGAGGAATTTTAGGTCTTTTGTTTTTTAGAAAAAATAAAATGAAAACTATTAATTATTGTCATTAATTTTACCTTATTTAACTAAAGAATAATTTAATCTATAAAAAAATTGTATTAAATAAGATGTGACATTAGTAAAAATAATTATAGAAATAGCCCCACCCTATAAATTATTGTACCCAATAAAATAATTAATGTGAGACCATAAATTATTAACCATTTAATAAGGAAACACAAAATTGTCTCATATTAACTAAACTATCGATGGCAAATATAACTCTTGAAGTTTCTTGATTGAGGTTTCTTTCCTAAAAAATTAAACCAAATCTTCATTTCACTCATCCCAAAAGGAGATAATCAATTTTCATTTGCAATTATCATCTCATTAGCCTTTACAATGTCATTTACAAATTTATCTCCAAAGTTTTAGTAAAAAGGCTTTAGTACATTCTTGATGATTTAATTTCTCCTTGTCAAAATTCTTTTGTGAAATGGAAGGTTGATCATTGATAACATCCTTAGAATTTCTGGACATTTAAATTATATGAGGAGGTGTAAGAGCAAAAAGGAGTTTTGGCATCCTTTGAAAATTGATTTTAATTAGGCTTATGATTCTATTTCTTGGAGATTTCTGGAGAAGGTGTTAACTGAAATGCTTTTTCCTTCCTTGTGGGTTCAAATTATCATGTAGTGTGTATCTATTGTCTCTTATAGAATTCTTATCAATGAGGCCCTAGCTAATCTTATTATTTTTCTTAGGGGATTAAGATACGAAGATCCTCTTTCTCCCTTTTTATTCATTCTATGTGCAAATGTGTTATCTCTTATGCTGAATGGAGCTCAAGAAGATCATCAAATCAAAGATATAAAACCTTGCAAAAATGCTCCCATAATTAACCATTTATTATATGTAGATGACTTGACCATTTTTGTGGAGACAAATACTGTTGGTTTTAATAAGTTAAGAGAAATTCTTCAGTGTTTGGGGATATAGTTGGGCTAATTGTTAACATTCAAAAGTCTTTAGTAACTTTTAGTCATAACACCCCTAGAAAATTTAGGAGGTTTCTTGTTGGAATTTTTGGCTTGAATGTTAAACTCAACTTTGAGAAATATCTTGGTACTTTTGTTGATTTTGCTCAAGAAGCAAAAGCAAGCTATAAGGATGTAGTTGTTAAAATTGTCAAAAAAACTCCAGCGATGGAAAGGCAAACTTCTATCTCAACATGGAAGACTTACCCTTTGTTCTTCTATTTTTCAAATCATGCTTCTTTATCATACTGCTATTACTTCATTTCCCAAATCTGTGCCTAAGCAAATTGAAAGCCTCCTTTCCACATTCTTTTGGGAAAATAGTGACAAAACTAAATATGTTTATTTATTGGCTTGGGATCACATTTCTAAACCTGTGTTTCTTGGGGTCTTGGAATTCAAAATTTGGAGTGTGTTAGTGAATAGATTAGTTAAAGTGATAAGCCTATGTAGATTAGGATAAATGGTAAGTCTAGACCTATTAGAGTCCCATTAGAACTTTATCTCTTGTACACATCTTCATTATAAATACATGCTTAGCTCATTGTAGAGTATAGCTTCATAATATCTTTTCTTTCTCTTTTTTAACAGAGTGCTTCAACAGAGCTCTTTCAGCTAAACAATTTTAGAAAATTCTAGAGTTTCCTAATTCCTTGTTAGCTCAAACCATAATCATAAAATATGGTCAAGGATATATTGAAAATATTAATGTCATTAGAGCTAATACATCATAGAAGTGGCTTAGGATTGTAAAAAACTATTCTCTCATTACTGATAACATTAAATAGCATATCGATAATGAATCTGATATTCCTTATTGAGTAAATTTTGCTGGAATCATGCTAAAGGAGTTTTTTCTAAGGAGAGTTCTATTAAGGACCTTATAAATTAGGATTCTATGACTTGGGACATGATTAAGTTAAGACTCTTGTATAAGGGGGAGATTATCCAACAGATCATAAAAACCCTTACTCATATTTGAGGATGCTAGACTGGTTAGTGTAGAAAGAATCATCTAATGAGTCTTATTTGATCCCTCAAGGCTACCAACTTTTATCTAGCACTTTGATAAATTCTTAATCTAATAGTGGATCTTTTCATTAGTAGCAACTATGGAAATTTCCCCTTCCAAGAAGGATGCTAATTTTCATTTAGAAAATTGGACATCACATTCTGCCAAATTGCTAATCTTCTCAATCATCATCATATCTTAATCTCTATTACCTGCTCTTTCTGTCATTCAAATGAAGAATCTATGTCTCATCTATTTTTGAATTATGCCTTTGCTAGGGCTATCTGGTATGGTTCAGATCTTAATATCAGTTCAAGTAGGATTTATCCTTCAAATATTAGAGCTTGGTTTGATCTTTGTCTGTCTTAACCCCTAAAGAATACTTAGTTTTATTTGGTATTAACTTGCCCTATAATAATCACTTTGTATTTTATTTAGTTTATAAGAAATTGAACAATTTTTAAAGGAATTAAACCAAGCCCAATTATAATTATTCATCTTATTTCTAAATAGAAAAAGGATATGTTTATGCTTGCAGAGGAGTAACACTAGCAAAATTGTTGAAGAAATGCAGCTGGCGTTGCTTAAAGGAGGCTTGCTACTTGTTGTTCTAAATCTAATTATAGAGTCGTCATTAATGTTTAGAACTAGATCAAGGAATAATAGATATACAAGTTGCTTTTTATCAGCTTTTTAGGGAGATTGTCAAAGGTTTAAAGATAGCTCTAAATAACATGTTGTATCTAAGCAAACTTGTCTTCTATAGGCTATTCAAAATCTTCATTTTTTGCCTTATTCTTCACAACTTGAATTCCACTGTTATCTTCTAACTTTCCTCTAAAGGAGTAGTGTGTCAACTTAACAGGTTTAGAGCTCATCATTTTCAGCATAGAATTTTGGTTCAAGATGTTTTGACAGAAGTTCAAACTAGTAGGGCCTCTTTTTGTGTTATATACAAAAATGGACTTAAGGACTCGCGGCCTCAGGACGCCAAAGATACTCCACAAGCTTCGCTTCACCCAGCAGGGAATGGTACAGCAAGGTTGTCCCAGCTCCATTCCATAAAGCAAGCCCTCGCCT
>JANHAO010030205.1:0-10208 GCA_026873985.1 Saraca asoca | reverse complement strand
GTTTGCATAGATCTTAAAGGATTTAAATTAATCTAAACCACGAAAGTAGGCAATTAGGTTAATTTAAATACTATTATTAGACCTTGAAAGAGGCTATTAATTAATATAGGCTAAACTATCCTCAATTAATTAAGTAATCATAATAGGAAAAGTTTTAATTAATTATCAAAGATCATAATTGTGATGAAACCTCAATCCTAGGCCTTTTTAGAATTGAATTTTAATTATTATTTTATTACTACTATTTTTCATTCTATCTTCCTATTACTTCTACTATTCTTATTTGATTTAGGCATCTTATATTGCAAACATCTGGTAATTGATACAGAAGATCCCTGTGGGATTTGACCCATATTTGCCAGACTTTATTACAGCTACGTCATGCGCTTGTGGAATAAAACAACATACATCACTTACAACTATAAGTTGGTGGCCTTTTGGTCTTGTTGCAACTATTACATGTTAACTCTTATCTATTGTTAACATTGTAGGTTATTTTGGATCATAGTTTGAATTAGATCCTCAGTGGCTTTCGTAGGAGATGGATTATGGTTCTGCTACATGGTTTGAAATGGAGTTTGCTGAAAGGAAGTTTACCATCTAGCCTAATTTCTATATCTCAAATCATAATGGTCTCTCTAGCTAGGATCATATGTATCAGAGTATGGATTGTAAGCTTTTTGTAGCTAAGCTAGAAATCTTCTATTTTCTAAAAATCCTCCTATTGCATGGACTTGCTGGGATGGATCAATTTCTTAAAATCTTGGACATACCTCAGTATTGTGTCCAAGGATTAAGTAAAGCCCGCACACTTTTGCTTCTTATCTTTATCCCAATGACTGTTGAACCATCAAGGCTATGTTTAACATTTGTTTCTCAAGGTTGGAAGTTTGCACCTCATTGAATTTCTTTATTGTATAATCTATCATGCTTCCAAACTATTGTGAATTGGCTACCATATTTGTTATTAGAATTCTTGCAGCATTTGGAGACTTGTCTACTGGAGCTCTTCTACTTGTAGCATCTATCATACTTCTATCTATTAGTAGAAGGCCTTCATAAAAATACTAATCAAGAGATGATCACTGATATAGTGGTATGTACAACTAGCACATAGTCTCTTGAATCTTTCCCAATACTCATACAAGGTCTCTCCATTATACTATCTAATGGAACAAATTTCTTTTCTTATGTTGGTAGCTTATAAGGCATGGAAATATCTGTATAGGAAAAGCTTGATCATTTTATGCAATGTACTAATGGAGCCAAGAGGAAGGTAATATAGCTAGTCCTTAGCTGAATATGCTAGTGAGAAAGGATAGGGTCTCAATTTGATATGCTCCACTAAAAGTTGCTAAAGTTTCAAAGTAGAGCAAACAACATGGAACTCCTTAAGGTTCTTGTGAAGATCTTTTCCAGTCAAGCCATGAAAGGAAGGTAGTAAGTGCATCAGGCCAAACTTCAACTTAAAAGCTGCATCAATTTTAGATTAGTCGATACACAATGGTTATTAATTTAAGTCTAGAGAAGCCAACACCTTCAAGGTTCTTTGGTTGAATGCCATATTATCCAAACTAATGTCAGAAGATGAGTGATCAAAAAATAGCTTAACAACTATCCTAATTCTAGAGAAAGAAGCTGTTGACTAGTCAGATGATGATGTAGAAGCTTAAAAGGGTCTAGAATGGAATTTCACAATGGAATTTCATGAAAAATAGATCAAGGACCATGGAAAAGCCATAGATTTAGATTAGAAGGCTAGAACCTAGTAGCCTGCCAAATTTGAGCTCTAGAATCACATGAAATTTTGCTATTAGCCTTCTTAGAAACACCTAAAAACTAGCAAAACTATGATAAAGGGGGTAAAAGCAAAGGAAAATAAACATAATCTAAAGCTTAATCCTAATACTAATATCCTAAATACTAAACTCTATTGAAAACATAAAAAAATTATTCTAGCTAGTGCATGGGAACAACACTAAAATTTGACTACCATAGCTTATAGTAATGGTGGGACCAGGTCAAACCACAAAGGCTGGAGATTAATCTAATGCATTTACAGTAGAAGGCATGGATTTTGTGACTAACTAAATAGAAACTAAAAATGAACAAATTGCATTAATATTGACAAACAAAATCAAAAATAAAAAGGGGAAGATAAGTGAAAGAGCTTCAATCCAAGGGACTCTTGCATTCAATTCAATGACTATTCATTGGCACAAAAATTTCATTCCCTCTTTAACTGTTGAGCTAAGAATGAAATCAAGCCCAACACCTAATCTATTTTTGCTAATTTCTCTCTAATTTGGCTAATCAAGCTCAACACTCAATTAACCCTTATTACTAAATTGATTAAAGTCCAGTACCTCAACCAATTCAATAATAACTTTAAGACCTAAAAATAACAAGATTTATTAACAAACCTATTTCTACTCAAGCCAAACAACCATAAACAACGTTGATTATAGAAGTTTAGCTAGTAGTAAATCATAATGAATAGTTAATTAATAGACCTTATTAATCAATCGTGCAAACTAATTAGTGGAATTAAAGCAGAGAATCAATGAAATCAAATTGATAATAAATTAACAATAGAAAAGGTATCACAATTAACAAAATATTGAAGCAGAGTTTCTTTTAGATTGAATAAAGGGTTTAACTACATAATATAATAAAAATTAAAACAAAAATCAAAGAGAAGAGAAAACCTAAAATGGGCTAGTGTTCTTGCCTTAGTAGAGCTCGTCCTTTTTATAATAAAAGAGAATTCAAAAAAATGTAAAGAATGAGACAATTGGGTTTCAACTAAGCTTTTATTTGAGCTTACTGTGCTCTCTCTACTTAGGCTATTGATTAAGATTGGAAAGAGGCACAATTAGATGTGGGTCTTTATATAGAACTTGTCACTCCATCTCCTATCACTCCAATGGCCTTAGCCTTGCTAAAAAATTTGATCTCTAACTAATCTTTTGCCTTAAAAACTAAAATAGATTTGCAGAATAGTCTAACCTGTAATAGAATTTATCACTTGGATAGCAGCCTTGAAACATAATTAAAATGGTGTAGTTTCACTTCAAACCCATTCATAAAGGTTGTGAAAGTGGATCTTAGCTATCTTATGGGCTTAGGTTTGCATCGAAATGAGGGCCGGAGCTCTAATTATGATTAAAATATCAAAATTAGTTTTGGGTCAACTGGTTAGCACTTTATTTCAGCTTCTAGGCTTAATTTGACCATTAAAATGGAGATTGGGCTTTAGAATCTACATGAAATTTTTAGAGTATCCTTTCTTCTTTCCAAGAATATAAAATCACCCAAAAATGAAGTTCAAAACCGAAGATACACACAAAAGCTAAAATAGTGCCAAATTACCAAATTAATCCAATCATACTAAAAAATTGTCCAAACCACAAAACCAATCTCAAGTATCCAATGAAGCACATACAAATGACAAAAGACTAAGCGTATAAGGGATACAAAATGTTTATAAATCATGTTCATCATTAAGGAAATCAACCACTCAGCTATAGAGGTGCTAGCTCTCTAAGGAATCACGAATACACTCAATAGGGTTAGTGTTTGAATACAAATAGGAGATGGGAAGTGAAATCACATGTGCTTGGATTGTATTAGTGTGTTGTTACACACTTGTGTGTATTAGGGTTGCCATCTCACTCCTTTAATAGAAGATATTGGAGCACAAGTGTATGAAGCAAGCATAAGTGGTGAACAAGCTAGGGCTTCCCCTTGCTTCTACTGTCCACTTATCCCTCTTAGCCTAAGGAGTCCATATTCCTTGTTTCAATTATAATGGGTCCAAACTCATAAAGTCTCTTATTTAATCATTTTCAAATTGTTTTAATTTATGAATTAAAAACAACTTTCTAAGTGAATAAATATTTCTCGATTGATGATTTGCCCCAGAGTTAATATAAATGTTCTACAACATTCAAATATTAACATTGGAAACTTGCTAGCATTTAATAATTGTAATATGTATTGAAATGATCAAATCATTGATTAATTAACACTTCTAATCACATTAGAACACTAAATTAATCATTTCAAACTTCCAAGGTGTTCACTAATTCAACTCTTGAATTTAAAATATTTTACATTTTAACTTTTCCTTTGACATTAGATCAAAGAGATTCCATTGTGTGTGACCTATCAGGTTTCCATATATATTGGCAATAAATTAATTTACAAGATTCTATACACTCAATGGAATTAATTTTTTTTTTAATTCAAACACAATTTACAAATGCTAGGAATAGATTTTGAAAAATCAAAACCTTTCATTATAAGGTGTTACTGTGTAATTTAATCCCTTCATCTCTTGATATTCAAATTGGACTTAGGATATAGTTCAAGTGTTGTTGACGATCAAATCCAGTTAACTCAAGTTCAGGACCTCAAACTGCATATTGAACATAAAAGAGAAAGAGAAAGAGGAAGAACAGGGAGACACTAGAAGTTTTTAATGTGGTTCAGCTAAAGTCAGTTTGACCCCTACGTCCATAACTTTTATTACTCTTTGCTGAATGTTTTATATTTGATGATTGAATGTGTCATGTATAATGATTTCATTCCCTTTTATACTAGTTAGGGGGTTACAATTTGAATATAAATCTATGACAATAAGTATCTTGACTTAATTGGGATTATATAATAGATAAGGGTTGATGGTTATAACAGACTCCCATTAGAGTAAGAAACTAAATGAATCTTTCTGAATTGTCGATTACGGACATGTGCTCTAATCTCTTAGCTGAGCCTTATTCTCAATTACTTGAGATGACTATTTTGACTTGTGTTTGACCAATGACCTTAGCTTGTGTTTAGCGACTTGATATCTTGGTCCAACAACCTCAATCTTAGGTGAGCTGGGCCCTTATTAGCTGAGTCTATCCATTAGGCTTTTACCAGCCCATATATGCAATTCTAAAAATACCACAATATTGGATCCTAGTTCACAGTGTGACCTACAGATTGGGAGTTGTAGTTCATCGATAAAAGCCATTAACTGTTATCTACTATGCCATTGTTTAGACACTCATCCTATCATTTTGTTTGTGCTTGCCTATGCCATTATTTCTGCATTTAATGCATGCATTTTTTTTTCATGGCCATCAATGACAGAGCCTCACTATTCACTAGACCGTTAGATCAAAAGTAATTAATCAGTCTCCTAATCTAACGATAAGGCTAATTAAGTTATGTAAAGTGAGAAGAACCTCTTTTCCTCATTTCTCAGAATGACTTGATGGGTGCATTGGTTGAACCCCTCATGTTCTTGATGGTTTGGATCTTAGATGAAGTGCTTTGGGGTGTGTATGGCCTACTACATAGGAGATTCCCATGGATAATTCCTTTATGAGGATTTTGGGAAGTTTTGTACAAATCTTGGATTATTTCCTCACAGTAATGCTGAATAATCTAGTTCTTTCATCTTTGTTTTTTTGCCTCCCTAGGAGGAGTATGAGGAGAAATTTGGGAGCAATCTGGCAGATGACCTTATAATGGATGATGTGCTCATTTCATGGGTTGTTTCTCCAATTTCCTGGGATTTTAACTTCTAAAGGCCAACCTTCTTCTTAGGATATGATAGCTATAGGCCTATTTTGATCTTGTATCTTTGAATCTTTCATTTGTAAATTTACCTTTTTGATTGAGGTTTTTAATGAATAATATTCTAGTTTTATTCTTGCTTTTCCATGTAAGTTGAACTGGATATTTAGTAGGTTGTAGATAATAACATGCTAGCTGGCATGAGTTCCTGCAAACCATGACTTATCAAACATTAGTCAAAATGGGTGTTTAGTAGGTTAACCGACCAGTAACTTTTTCATTATCAAGATCGATGTCTAAGTAGGCCGCATAAGTGCAATGCCAAGTAATAGGTCATATGCGGTGTCAAATGGTAGGTCGCATACAGTGTCGAAGAGTAGGTTGCATGTGGTGTTAAATAGTAGGTCATATGCAGTGCTGAATAGTAGGTTGCACACGGTGCCGAATAGTTGGTCACATGTGATGCCAAGAAGCAAGTTGCATTTGGTGCCAAATAGTTAGTGCCAAAGATAAGACGTATGCGGTGCCAAATAGTAGGTCATATACGATGCCAAATAGTAGGTTGCATGTGGTGCTGAATAGTTAGTCACATGCGGTGCCAAAGAGTAGGTCGTATGCGATGCTAAATAGTTGGTCGCATATAGTGCCAAATAGTAGGTCACATGTGGTGTCGAATAGTTGATCATATACAGTGCCAAAGAGTAGGCTGCATGTAGTGCCAAATAGTAGGTCACATGTGGTGCCAAATTATTACTCACATGCAGTGCCAAGTCTTTGTAAGTATGTCATGTTGACTGCCTCTTTCAAATTAAAAGGGTGAGTGCCTGCTTCCAAATTAGAAGGGTGATAGCTCACTTCCAGTATAGTATCCTAAAGAAAATTTATTCAGAGATTAGTAACCATTCATAAAAATATAAAAACTTAAACAAGCAAACTCATATTCATTGATAATAAAGGCGGAGGTGTTCAATGTTCCAAGCTCAAGGAAACTTAGCTCCATCCATGTTTGTTAAATGATAAGATCCATTTCCCAAATCTTCCTTGATTGTGCATGGGCCCTCCTAGTTCAACCCTAGTGTTCCATCACTGGCTTTGTGAGCTTCGGAGAGGATGAGATGCAATATAAGATCATCGATTTTGTAGTGCCAAACTTGGACCTTCCTGTTATAGTATCTCGCGACCTGTTGTTGATAGGTTGCAACTTTGAGATGAGTTATTTCTCTGGTCTCTTCCGCAAGGTCGAGGTTTATAGTGAGCAGCAAATTGTTATCCTTTGGGTTGAAAGTAGCTCTTCATTGTGATGTTACCTTGAGTTCAGTTAGGATCAGGGGCTCGGATTCATACACCATTGAGAAGGGAGTTTCTCCTATGGTGCTTTGAGCTGTGGTTCTCTAAGCCCAAAGCACCTTTTGCAACTCATCTACCCATGCTCCCTTCCTGGCCTCCAACCTTGTCTTTAGGATTTACTTGATGATCTTGTTGAAAATCTCAACTTGTTTGTTGGCCTGAGGATGATCTAGGACTAAGAAGCTCTTTACAATACTGAGATCATTATAGAATTTGATAAATTACTCACTATTAAATTGAGTCCCATTATCAATCACAATTTGTTGTAGAACTCCAAACCTATAAATGATATTGGCCTATACAAACTTTTCAATTTTGGAGGAAGAGATTTTTGCCAGTTCTGTCGCCTATGCCTAGTTAGTGAAATAATCGACAGCCACCACTGCATGTTTACACTTCATGTGGCCTGTCGAGAGTAGTCTAATTAGGTCTATACCCTAAATCAAAAAAGGCCATGGACTGACCATTTATTGCAGGTAGATGGGTGGAGCTTGTGGGACCTTGGCAAACCTCTAACACTTATTGCACTTCTTAGCGAGGTCGATGGCATCTTGTTTCATTGTAGGCCAATAAAATGCTTGCTAGAGTGCTTTTTGAGCTAAAGATGGCCCCCTAATGTGATTCCTGCAATGGTTGGCGTGGATATCTTTTAGGACAGTGTCACTATCATGACTGTCTATACATCTTAAGAGTGGGATTGAAAATCCCTTCTTATATAGCATGTCATCATAGATGTAGTATTTGGCTACTCGAGCTCGCAATCATCATGCTTATATCTTATCTTCTAGCAATTTGCCATCCTATAGGTAATCTAAGATTGGACCCATCCATGAGTCTTGTGCCACGACTATTGCCATTATAACATCTTTTTGCTTTGTTCTCAGTAATGGGAGGAACTTTACTAGGATCACCCCTAGGAAATCTGCATCTCTAGTCATGGCTAAGTGGGCTAATGCATATGCATGCGTGTTTCAAGCTCATAGGATCTGATTAATCTCATGTCACTGGAAAGAAACAAGTAGTTGTTGAACTTTCTAAAGGTAGATGGCCATCTTCAGCCTTCTTGTTTGGTACTCCCCCCTGTACATGACAAACTATAAGTTAGGAGTCACTAAATATTTTTATGCTTTTAGCTTGCATCTCCTTTGCTAGACAGAGCCCTGATAATAATGCTTCATATTCAGCTTCATTGTTTGTGGCCTAAAAACTAAATCATAGTGCATAGAGGATTCTGTGTCCTTTTGGGCTGATCAGAAGCACTCCTGCCCCGGCCTTTTACTCACTTGATAACCTATCGATATATAATTCCCAATATGGGGCCTCTAAGGCCTCCATTTCTTCTGTGGGCCTTGTGAACTCCACAATAAAATCTGCTAGGACTTGCCTTTTGATCGCTGGCCTGGGCTTGTATTTGATGTCAAACTAGGCCAACTCAATTGCCCACTTGAACAGATGACTTGAGATATCTATCTTTTGTAATATTTGCTTGAGTGGGAATTATGTGAGCATTTCTATGATATGCACCTAGAAATAAGGTCACAACTTCCTTACTGCTACCACGAGCTAGTAGGCAAGCTTTTCCATTAGCAAGTACCTTATTTCAGCTTCTTACCACTTCTTGCTTGCATAATAGACTGGGAATTGAGCTCCACCTTCTTCTCGTATTAGTGTTGCACTAAGTGCATGTCGGGATACCCCAAGGTAAATGATGAGCTTCTCACTTTCCCTTAGTTTGGATAAAGAGGAGCTCGGCCTATATATTGCTTCAGTTATTGGAAAGTGACCTCATACTGTTTAGCCTACTTGAATTGTTTCACCTTCTTTAGCACATCAAAAAAGGGATGCATTTATCCATTACTTTGGAGATGAATCTGTTGAGTGCTATGACTTGGCCATTAAGGCTCTATACATCCTTGATCCCAGTAGGGGATCTCATATCAATAAGCACCTTCATCTTCTCTGGATTTACCTCAATTCCTCTGTTGTTGACTATGAATCCAAGGAATTTTCCCGAAGCCACCCCAAATGCACACTTATGTGGATTCAGCTTCATCTAATACTTCCTCAGAATTTGGAACATCTCCCTTAGATTGCGGACATGATTGGTGACTTGTTCAGACTTCACCAACATATCATCTACATAAACCTCCATTGTTTTTTTTATATGTTCCTTAAACATCATATTCACCAACCATTGGTAGGTTGCTTCTGCATTCTTCAATCAAAAGGGCATCATGTTGGAAGAATATAACCCGTAATTAGTGATAAATGAAGTGTGTTCCTCATCTTATGGGTTCATAAGGATCTAATTGTATCCCAAGTAGGCGTCCATGAAGCTGAAAAGTGGGTGACCAGTAATTGCATCCATGAGCTGATCAATCATTGGTAAAGGGAAGCTATCCTTTCAACATGCTTTGTTGGGGTCTATAAAATCAATGCAAGTTCTCCATTTCCCCTTGTTCTTTTTTATGAGCATAGGATTGGCCACCTAAGTCAAGTGGTAAGCTTCTCGGATGAACTTATTAGGCCAAAGCTTGTCTACTTCTTCCTTGAGAGCAATATATCGCTCAACAATCATTGGCCTCCTTTTCTAGAAAATCGACTTGTGATAAGGGTCAATGTTGAGTTTATGTGACATGACTTCAGGATTAATTCCTACCATGTCCTTATGGTTCCAAGCAAAAATGTCCAGTTTTGCTTTAAGGAATTTGGCTAGCTTGGTCTTTACACCTGGGGATAAGTTTTTTCCTAGTTTAAGGCATCTCTCTTTATTTAACTCGTTGACCTACATGTCTTCGAGCTCCTCTATTGGACCAGTCACCTTGTCTGCATCCACTTCACAAGGGTCGAGGTCGTAGCTAACCCCTGTTGTGCTCATAGCTCGTGGTTCTCTACTAGAAACCACATTAACCTTCTTCCCTTTCACCCCTAGTTTAACTATGCCCTTGTAGCAGCGTCGGGCTATGTGTTGCTCACCTCGCACACACCAAATTCCATTGGGCTTTAGGAATCTAATAGTAAATGTAATGGTTGATGTGACTGATAAGTGAATAAAATACCTATAAAAATGATGTAGATCACCTCTTAATTAGTTGTTAATTTATGGTTTTCACTTTACTTTTACTTTAGTTTTGTTAGTTTGTACTTGGTACTGCTCTTGTCTGTTTTTATCTTTCAGGTCAGTAGAAAAGGCTCCAAAAAGAACATAAAAAGGTGAAGAATGAAGCACACTTGGGTCAAGAAGAGTTGAAGAAGAAGATATAAAAGACCAAGTTGAATGTGCAAAGAAA
>JANHAO010030204.1:0-10206 GCA_026873985.1 Saraca asoca | reverse complement strand
TAAGGTAAGGTAAATCCTAGTCCTAGACCTTTTTGCACTTAATACTTTCTTCAGTCTACATCTTTGCTTTCTTTATTTTATAAGTGTCCTTTATTTTCTACTATTCCTTTTATTCTTTAATCTATCTGGATAGTTAAACTGTAAAGGTTTCAGTACTTAAAAAGAACGAAACTTCCCTGTGGGATCAACCCATATTCGCCAATTCTTTACTACACCTACACCGTGCGCTTGCGGTTATATTTAAAACGTACAATAACTTTTTGTACATCAATTCTTCTATAGAGCTGGCCTTGGCTTTATATAAGGGAAAGGCATTCCCTTTTGTCATTGCACTAAGCAAACCATGGAGTTTCCTAATAAACCACCACTATTTTCGGCATTTTGTTCTCCCATAGAGGCATGTATGGTCTACTACATAGAAAGTTTGGAAGACTCAACTTCTCCACTAATATGGAGAGATCTCTTATGGATCTTAAATTGCATCCTCTCAACCCCACGTGAGGCAATTATTCAACTAGTCAAGCTCCTAACGCTTCCCAATGCATTTCCTTCACAAACCAGAAGAGGGGCTAGAGGCCGGAGAAGATAAAGAGTTGTGGTGTCGTTGCTGATTATGCATTGAAAGGGAAATTTGAGGACCTTGGTGGCGCACAGGCTCCAGTCAATCAGAGTACGGCCCTTTGTGGCCGGTCCCTCTTTTTCAAAGCTTTTTGATGTACATCTTCCTCATTGAGGTCTTTTAGTGAATAAAACTTTAGCTTCTTTCTACTATTTTCTATTTGTTACTTTTGTTTCTTGCATAAGTTTTTTTTTATCAATCTGTGCAACCTACACATAATCAGAAGTAGCATGAGTTGTGAATTAGAGTGATCTCGTGCTCAGGCTAATCCTGTGGCTAAATAAATAGACAAGTTAGTATGAAAATCATTAAATAATAAGATAAGTTGCATGAAAGCTGTGAAACAATTGACTTCACATGAGAGTTATGAAATTAATAGGTGAGCAACGTGCTCGGGCCGATCTCGTGGCCAAATGGATCAGTTCGCATGAGAGCTATGAAATTAACAAGTGAGCAATCTCGTGCTCAGCCGATCTTGTGGCCAAATGGATAAGTTTGCATGAGAGCTGTGATATGATTGAGTTTGCATGAGAGCTGTGAAATTAACAAGTGAGCGATCTCATGCTCGGGCCTATCTCATGGCCAAATAGAAGGGTGACCGATCTTGTGATCAGGGAGATCTTGTACCCAAATAAAAGGGTGACTGATCTTGTGGTCAGGGTGATCTTATGCCCAAATAAAAGGGAATGCCAATTAGGCAAATCACTGATAGTAAGAGATTGCTCTTACTCAGTGTCCCGTTGGGATAGTCCAAGCTGCTACCTAGAAGGCTGCACAACGTAGTCATGCAAATGACTTCTTTTCATGAGATCCTCTATGGTGTCTCTCAGCGCCCAGCACTCTGAGGTGACATGCTTGAACTCATTGTGGTACACACAAAACTTCCCTCGATTGAGTCTGTACTTGCTGGGAGTCTTTAAGGGTGGAGGCTTTCCAAAATCCTCTTTGTCCCTTTCCATTACAAAGATCTTGTCTTAAGTGTCTAACAAGATATTGTAGGTGCTGTGATGACCTAAAAATAGGGGTCACTCATCCTTGCTCTTCTTAGTGAGTTGGCACTCGGTGCTATCACTCTCATTCCCATGGTTACTCCTCTTCTTGCTTTGAGCTGGGCTACTTGTTTCGGTCTTCTGTGGATTGAAAGTCTCATCCCATTTGATTTGTTCTACTGCCTGCTCATAAAACTCTCCCATATTGCCAACTGGGGATTTGTATAGACTTTTGAAGAGTTTTCCATCTCTGTGGAGTCCCACTGAGACGTAGTTAGGATAGCCTCATCTGAGGGCTTTTCAACATTGTTGACCTCACGCCTGAAAAAGGTGATATAATCTTTCAGCATTTGATGTTTACCCTAGAAGATCATGATGAGATGGCATAGGGGTGTGAGCTACTTCTGTAGTGCTTGGTATTGATCAATAAATTTTTCTTGGCATTCTTCCCAACTGCTGATACTGCGAGCTAGGAGATTCCTGAACCACACTCGAGGAACTTCACCCAAAGTAGCAGGGAACACACAGCACCTGACTAGTGGGTTGCAAGCTTGCAGGTCCATCTGCATGTTGAGCAGATCCAGGTGGTTATGCGGGTCATTGTCTCCATCATATAGTGGAATGGCTGGAACTTTGAGCTTGCAAAGGAGGGATGCCTCCATGATTTCCCTAGAGAAGGGAGTTTGCTCCCTAGAGTGACCTTGGTCATTTTGACTCTGAGGGTGCTCCTCTAAATGCTTAAGTCTTTGAAGGAGACCTTCCACCATAATATCCAAGCCCTCCAGTCTTTAGCTAGAGACTTGGTAGCTTGGTTCAGTGTTCCAGCCATGTGGATGGTGATGAGAAGTCTACTCCTAGTTAACTTCATCAAAATGCTTAACTTCAGGTATGGCAGTTTCAGCCTACCCTTGCACATTCTGAGCTTATGCTTGCACTAATGCTGCGACTATTTTAGCCAGCTCTCCCATCATATGTTCAAGTTTTTCTTGACACTGGAGCCAGGTTTGTGGTCCGTCGGTGTTGTTGGCGGTGGGGACTGGTTGTATTGAACTGGCTGGAGGAGTACCAGTGGTTGCTCTGATAACAGGAGTAGTAGATGAGTCCGTCATCGAGACATAGCCATCTGAAGGATGGGGTTGCACATTTGAGGCTCTAATGGCTCTTCCCTTAGCCATTACAGCAAGAAATGAACCAGAATAGGTGAGATCCCTACAGACAGTGCCAAAGATGTTGACGTCAAATTTTGGTAATGGTCCAAACTTCAGCCAGCAGGAAGGATTCTTTGGGATCTCAGACCTTTATCCGGTTCAAACACGATGAAACAGCAAAATACACAGTGAAGATGGGAAGAGTAGAGAAGGAGACACAGGATTTAACGTGGTTCAGCCAAATTTGGATATCACTGGACCCTACGTCCATGGTAGCATGTCATTGTGATGGTGTTTTTACAGGGATGCAACACTCAAGTTCTCTCTTATCATTTTGACAGAGTTTCTGCTTGTCCTCTCGGATCCTCTCCTTTTTTTTTTTTTACAGAAGGCTACTCCCTCATATTTATAGAGGAGAAAAGATTATAATAGTAATTACATATGCAGTAAGTATGTTACATTAACATTTATTATACAAGATAGAATATACAGATTAAATCTCCTTTTTCAACTACTATAGATTGTCTTCTGCAGGCAGGCCCCATTTGTCCATTAGAGTGGGGTATGGCTTGGTCTTCTGTCTGGTGAGCTATCAGGTTGTTGGTCATGCTTTATTGGCATGTCCATTTTTCAGAATGGAGAGGTTGAGCTCGCTCTCTTGTGCACGAGCTCAAGTTAGTGAGGTCACTTTGTGATGTGCCCTGACAATGAGGCGATCTGGATGCTCTTCGAGCTGGTCCTTTTATAGCTCTCAAACTGCTCACAGGTCTGTTCAGGTTGAGCCGATTTTCACATATAACAGTTTCCAAATATTTGAGTTACAATCAACAATTTAAATCAACCATGATTGTCCTAAATCAACTTCCACTTAAGCGTACACAAAATGGAGATGATTTTGATGCAAAATACAATCACATAAGCTAAGACAGTGGCAAAAACTCTGGAGAAATTTGATTCAAACTTTCAGCCAATGCTAGGAAAATAGGGGACAACAAGCAAAACTTGATGTAATTGACAAGGAAATGGCACCAAACCACACTAAAATGAAGTTTAATTTAGTCCCACACCAATTGACACACAAAAACAAAGCAAAGGACACTTGAACAAATCAACAAACACTTGAAATGTAACCAAGAATATGATGAAAACAGAACCTTCAACAAAACAAGCAAGGAAATGAAATAGAAATGAAGAAAAATGAGGAGAAAAATTACACTCAAATAAAGCTAACATCAAATGCTTAGTGTGCACAAAGATCACAAAATTTTTTTGCACAAAATTGAAGTAGAAAAACAACAAAAATCAAAGCTAAAGATAGCCAAAAACTGATGTAGAAATGGAAACAAAACAACAAGCATAATTGGTAAAAATTAATCAAGTTTTGAAGCACAAAAATGTATGAGAAAATTAAGGGGAACACAACAAGGAAAGTGAAGGAATATGGAATCAAAATAAGAGAAAGTTGTAGAGATGTCACTTGAATTGGAAGAGCCAAAGCTCTGATACCAAAATGATGTGATCTCCTATAGAGATGCCTATGGATCTATCCCCAATTCTGCACCAAAATTTAAAAGATAAAGAATGATATTCATGCCACACTCTAGGTAGGAAGCAAGAGAGTGATAAGCAATGAAATTAGACACCACAAAGAGTAATCTCTTTAATAAGTCTTCATGTTCTACAAGAACCCTAGGAGAGCACTTCTCTCTAAAAAACTCACTTCAATTCTCAAATTCATCCAATATAACTGGTGAGGGAAACATGCCTACTAAATGGGCTAGATTAAAAGTTCTACAAAAGCCCAACCTATCACACATTCAATAGCTAAACAAATAAAGAAGTTTAGCCCAAAACAAGGCCAAAACATCAGCCACAATAATACTCTAATATTGCATTAACAATTAGCCCACAATCTAGACAAATGTTGGTCCAAATTTAGCTACCAAATTACAAAAACAAAAGACATCAAATAGCTCCAGATTAATACTAAAAAGGTCTCAAAGGTGGCCCATAAAATAACACAAAATAATAGGCTAAACATTATGACAAAGTTAAACTGGACAAAAACTCTAGGGCAAATTGATAATAAATTTTGAGACTCCAAGTGTAGAACTAGGCTTTGGCTTCAACATGAAATGTTAAAGCTTTCTCTTAACTTTCCAACCATATAAAGATCAACCCGATCTAACATCTGGAGCTTAAGTTATAGCTCGAAACCTAAAACAATGTCCAAACCCCAACATTAAGCAATTAATTCAATTAAGCTCCAACTCATGACCAAATCACAAAACAAGACCAATTCACTAAATTAAACTTGATTAAGATCTTAAGAGACAAAGTATGAGAGGAAATAAATGGGAAAATATTTTACAAATCGAAGAGCCCTTGATGGCCTAATGTGTGACCCCTTGAGTTTCTATCACTAACTGATGTGATCTCCCATGGAGATGCCCATGGATCTTTCCCCTAATTCAACAAATTTAGCACCAAAATTGAAAAGAAATAAACATCACTTTTCCTTTGACTTTGGATCAAAGAGATTCTATTCTGCATGACCCATTAGATTTCCATGCAAGTTGATAATGAATTTATTTACAAGCTTCTATAAGCTTAATTCTTTTTAATTCAAACACAATTTCCCTAAATTATTCAAATAAATTCGTAGATTATGATTGGCTTCTAGTGAAGCATCATGACTGCCTAAATGCTAGGAATAGATTTGTGAAAATGAAAACCTTTCATGATAAGGCGTTATTGTGTAATTCAATCCCTTCATCTCTTAATATTCAAATTGGATATAAGGTATGATTCAACTATTAACCCTAATTTGAACATCCAATTATAAGTGCATGTTTGACTATGTGTTATTTCACAATTGATCATGCATAAAACTCCTTGTATGTATGTATCTATACATAGACCTATGATTTTGATCATAGCACAAGTGTCAAAACATCTTTTGAATATCTTTCCTTGTTACTAAAGATGATGAATTCTATCTTGATTAATCACTACATTCATGTATTTCATGATGAACCCTACAATTATTTGTACCTACTCTTTAAAGAGTGCAAGTTTGGAATAATATCAAAGTACACAACTCCATACATAAGATATTGTGTTGATCTCAAGTCTAAAGATCACTAACACCACATTTCATATAAGAAGTCAGTTTGCACATGGTAATGTTCCATATGGTTTCTCATGGTGGATCAATTCATTCATATGTTCCATAATATATACCCATATGTCTCATCCAAATATCAACATATCTATAGTATATGAGATCATTGCATTCTTCTGAAGTATGTGAGATGACATATGTTGGTTTATTCATAAATTATCAATATCATGTTTTCTTAATAATTCAACAACTAAAGATATTTAAAAAATACAATTATATGTATAAATCATATCATAATTACAATCTTAATTGTGCTTTATTTATACATGTTAATGTTGGATTTTGGTTCTGATCCAAACTCCAGTCAATAGGGGATTCTTTTGGGATCTCAAATTGTTGACCCATTCTCAAATAGGAAATCAACAGAATAAACTAAGAAAGAAGGGAGAGCAATAGGGGAACACAAGGTTTTTAATGTGGTTCAGCCAAATCTAGACGGTACCAGACCCTACATCCACAGTAGTGTATTGATCAAAAAATATTTCTATAGAGTTTCAGTATCTAGATCTCCCCCTTACAATTCATCCCCTTTCTGTATTTATAAAGGAGAGGAGGTTACAATTATAATTTTACATGCAGTAAATCTATTACATTAGTATTTAATGTACAAGACCTGAACAGACAGACTAAATCCTAAAATTTAACTATTACAGATTGGCTCCTATAGGTAGGCCTCGTATGTCTGCTAGGTAGAGTGTGATTTTGTTTTTCTGTCTAGCGAGCTCCCAGGTCACTAGTCATGCCTCACTAGCTAGTTCTTTTGGCCTGGAAGTGTTTATCCTTGGATTAGTGAGGTCGAGCTGGTTCTATCAGGAATGACCTCGAGCTGAGGAGGTCGCTTTGCATCACGAGTTAGAGGTGCAGTGATCTGAGTACTTCTCGACCCAGGTCTTTACCGTGCTCAAGCTATTCGCTGGTCCATCAAAAATGATCTAATTTTCACTTATAACATAAGCCGCCCAACTCTCAACTCACTTTGTAGGCTAGGAGTTGAAACTTTTTGACATATGTTCGATCACAGTCCTCTCTAAGACCAGTATTTCATCTGTTCTAGATTGTGCTTTTTATGGCATGTGTCTGATGATTGCTGTTGAGTTAACCTCAACCCTTCTCAAGACAATAAATGATAGTGGTTAGGGGGGATGAATCTGGACTCTTCAGTGGAGTTGAACTTGGCTCTATTGAAGGGAAGGGGAACCCCTTTTGCCTCTATACTATGCAAATAATGAAGATTCTGGACAAACCTCCATTTTGGCTCTCCACCAGGGCATGTATGGTCTATTACATAGGGAGTTCAAAAGATTAGGCTTCTCTGATAACATGGAGGGATCTCATACGAATCTCGAATTACATCCTCTCGGCATCGCCATGAGGTAATTGTTCAGTTGGCCAAGTTCCTGGTACTTCCTAATTTGCTTCCTTCACAAATCAGGATAGGAGCTAGAGGCCAGAAAAATAAGGAGCAATTGTGCTACCGTCGGGGAACCATTGGAAGGACAAAATTTAAGGATCCTGACAGGCTTATGAGCTCTAATAAGCTAGGGTGCATCCCTTTGCGGCTAACCCTTCTTCTTAGAAGAAAATTAGATATAGCTTTTCCCCTTGTATTTTTGGCTTTCTGATGTAGTTTTACCTCATTGAGGCTTTTTATTGAATAAGATTTCCTTTTGCAATCTCAACGTAATGTCTTTATTTTCTCCAAGTCCGCAATAATGTGAACTTATGCAAACATTTGTGGCTTGCGACGATAAGCTTAGATAGCCAATTGGCCTAACATTTTTTAACACAATAGTCATAGACAATGCTCCTTACATATGTCGCATGAGCCATCTACACAAGAACTTAGGCAAATGGTTAGTTCATCAATTCCTTACACTTTAGCGAGCATATAGCTACACTTACACTGAGTGTTTAAGAGTGCCTTTGCACCTCAACAAGCACACAACCACGCTGGCAAAGTGAGTTTATTTTGAGCATCTCCATGCCTCAATGAGCACATAACTACACTGATTAAGTGAGTTTATTTTGAGCGTGTCGATGCCTTAATGAGCACACAGCTATGCTGGTTAAGTGAGTTTATTTTAAGCATCTCCATGCCTCAGCTAGCTTACAGTTACATTGGTTAAGTGAGTTTATTTTGAGCATCTCCATGCCTCAGTGAGCATGTAGCTACATGGGTTGAGTGTTCATCAATTCATCTCCAGAATGAGCTCTGGGGGGCTCCAATCGGACCAATGGTCATAGTTGGCACAAAGTTGCCTAAGAATTTAAGAGGAGTTGACCACATTCAAGCTATGGAAAATGAAAATACTTGATAGCAGAAGGCAGAATAAAGAGATCAAGCTAGGCGGTGAACAACAAAGTAGAAGAAAGTATTTACATTCATTCTTTTCAGGGTACATTATCAACGTATGACTCAAACTGAGCCCCCTAGCTCTTAGCCAGCATTTTGTTAGGAAAACTGAGGCTGTTGCCCCACAGGCCATGCCATGTATTCTCTTAGATGACTCCTTTTGATCAGGTCTTCAATTGCATCCCTGAGAGCCTGACAGTTTGAAGTGTCATGGCCAACTTCATTATGATAGGCATAGAACTCTTCATAGTTTCTCTGCGTATAAGGGATCCTAGAAGGCACAGGTGTCCCAAAGTCTTCTTTGTCCCTTTCAGTGGCACAAATCCTATCTTAGGAGTCTGACAGGACATTGTACTACTCATGGCGGTCTGAATGCTGAGGTCGCTCACTTCCAAGCCCTTTAGACTTCTTTGCAGTTCGTCCGGCAAAATGGTCATCTTGGTCCATATCGCCCCTCTTCTTATTGTAGAAGGAGCTAACCTTTCCATTCTTCTTATTAGACCTTTCTGAATCAAAGGTCTCTTCCCATTTAACCTGCTTAGTGGCTCGCTCGTAGAATTCAATGAGATCCTTAATTAGGGACTTATACAAACTCTTGTATAACTTTCCATCTTTGTAGAGTCCTACAAAGATTGTTGCCATCATGGTTTCTTCAGATGGATTCTCCATTGAACTGGTTTCGAGCCTGAATCTAGTAATGTAGTCCTTTAGTGACTCATGCTTATGTTGAAAAACCATAACGAGATGACAGGGAGGCACAAGTTGCCTTTTTAATGCTCGATATTAGCCAATGAATTTCTGTTGGCAGTCTTTCCAACTACAAATTGAGCGAGTGGGGAGGCTTCTAAACTAAGCTCTAGGTACATCTCCCAATGTAGCCAGAAACACTTGGCATTTGATCAAAGGATCAATTATTTGTAAGTCCATCTGAATATTGAACATATCTATATGATCATAAGGATCAGAGTCCCCAGTTTACAGTAAAATTGCAGGGACCTTGAGGTTGAAAGGGAAGCTCAAGTCTCAATCTCCTCTAAGAACAGTGACCATTCTTTGTAGCGAGCTCGATCACTAGGAGTTCAAAGACACTCCTCCAGCTGGGTTATCTTCTGGAATAACTCCCCAACTAATGGGTCTCATGCCCCAGATTACTGGCTGGGGGATTGCTAAAGTCTTTAATCTTCATGGTCATGAGGGTTGCGACCTGGAGCTCACCCTTACGAGCAACGAGCCAAATAATTCCCTAGGTTAGAATCGTCTGAACATCTAACTTGTTGTTGCTGGAGAACATTCATGGGCATTGCGATTTTGGCCTGTCTCTATGATAACATAAGATTTGATGCATTTATTTGTCCTTATACTTAGCATTTTAAGAGCCAAAATTGCTTGTTTCCAGCTGTGTTAGTGTGTATTGGTGATTTAGTGTCAACTGGCATCTTTAGCAAAATTCTGCATAATTGTGCATAATTGAGCAATTTCTATAATTTAGCAATATCTTGAGCTAAACTTGTCCAATTGATGTGATTTTTATCTTGTAGGAAAGATAAGAAATAGATCTACAATTTTGATGCAGACCTCCAAGGTTGAATCACACATTTGGTTATCTGAATTTTGAGTTGAAGGAAACAATAAAATTCTGCCAGAACACTGTCCCGATCTGCCGACCTCTGTACACTTATTAGACCATATCTGGAGATATACAAGTCCAATTGAGGTGAAACTAAGCCCAAATGTAAGCTAAGACATAATTCCACAACTTTTATGAAGGTTTCTAGACTTGATTCTAGCAATTTGGGCGTGGAATATGGGCTGCAACCTGGAGGCAGAGAAGCTGCGAAAATGGGCCCTATAGAATTGAAGTTTTAAGGCCCCCAATTGAGCCCATTGATCCATCACTTACTCCAATTCACACA
>JANHAO010030203.1:0-10202 GCA_026873985.1 Saraca asoca | reverse complement strand
AATCAAAGACAAAAATTTCACCTCATTTTCAGGAATCAACGAGACTTCACAGTACACTTCATCACTCCCCTCCTCCGCCTGCTCAAAAAATAAACACAAATTTCATTGAATATTCATAATGAAACAACCCGCTAGCTATCTTGCACAAGGCTCGTCAACATACATAATTTACAAAAACAAAAGTTAGCCCCTTCCCCCAGTAAGAATAAAGAAAAGCATAATCTAGCACATTATGGTATTTGCAAGAAAAATAATATCCATCACATCTTTCTCATCAATTTCTCAGTAAGCAAACACAACCTAGATACAAAACCCAAAAAAGTTACCAAATTTTAGCGGAAAGAATAACATGCTCATCCAACAAATTACAGACAGTGTTCGTATTGTCCACTGGAAAAAGGACTAGGATTTACTCACATGGAGTTTGACATCAACAACGTGACAGAAAACATGGGATGGGATATCATAAGCAGAGACCGAAAAATCTTGAACCTGCTCAAAGTGTCCCTGTGGGAAGTACACCACAACAGTACCCTTCTTCGGCAAAGAGATCATTGGGCCCGCACAAGCGTGCCACAGCTCCAAACACACAGAAGTTGCAGAGGTGCTTATAGAGGAAGAAGAAGCAGATGAAGCAGAGTATGGCATTAAGCTAGGACAGCAACAACAGCAACTCAAATCCACCCATTTTCTGCTCATGTTGAGGAGAAAATTTTTTACTGGGACCCACGTTCAATTTTTCATAGGATTTCTTTCCTCCCTTATTTTCTTTGCACATCCAAGCAGGTTTACACAGTATTTTCCTTCCAATTTTTCTGTCTTCTTTTCCTCCCCGCTCAAACTCTATCCAAACAAGCAAACGGATAATGAATCGTGACAAGTTATGGGCCTAGATTTAGCCCATTAGGATATTACAATGCACATGGCATAATTAAAATTAAATTAATCTGAATCTCTTCACACTTCAAAACAAATAACCTTTATGATGTTTGCAAGAGTAACATGGAAAAGCTACTTATATGCCACAGATCTTGTAAATGGATTGTTACATGAAAAAAAAATTATAATTCAATTAGTAACATTGAAAAGCTACTTATATGTCGCTGATCTTGTAAATGGATTGTTACATGAAAAAAATTATAATTCAATTTATATAAAATTGAATTCAAGAAAAAATTTATGTCAAATTTTAATTTTAAATGAATTAAATTTTTTTTCATAGTTCTAAATGAGGGTAAAAGAATTTCAATATTAGAAATAATAAGACAAACAAAATATTTTTTGAAGGAAGTTTATATGATGTTTAGGGTAAATTTTAAAGCATTTAATACTAAGAGTCTATAAGTATTAAAGTTATGACACATGCACAGTTAATTTCTATTAATAAATTATTATAAATTTATAATTTAATTATCAAAATTTTTAAAATTTAAAAATAAAAATACATTTTACACCCTTAAAATTTTCACTAAAAGAATTTATTATTTTCAACAGATTAGTCTATCAAAAATTTGTCAAAAAAAGTGATCAAAATTAAAAAGGAGTTACTGATTACAATCATCCGTCAGATCCGACATATATTAAAATTTGTCAAAAAATAGACAAAATTAAAAAAAAAAACCTATTTACTTTTTTCAATGGATTTCTAACAAAATTTAATATACGATGGATTTTTGAAAGAAAAATCTATTGGAAAATTTAAAAATTATAACCATGTTTGCCCGCATCACTTGACTTTGTTATTTTCCTTTCTTCTATTTCCTTCATTACACTAGTTTTTTCTTACCTTCCTAGTTTGATTCTTATGCTTTATATGTATTTCTCACAAATTTAAATCAATTGAATTATTTTTACTACTTTATTTTACATTTTTTACAAATTATTTTTCTTAAATTATTATATTTTTCATGATTTAATTGATTTTTCTTAATTTGAGGCATATAATTTCGGACTTGAGTTTTTTATGAACCTATTTGATAGTTTTTTTTTTTTTTTGCTTAGACATTGAAATTAGTATATATTTTTAATTATTAGTTAATTTAGGAATTTTATATATTTTAAATTAGATTAAGTAGGATTAAGTAGTTAGATGATTTCGAAATTACATGTATTTTGAATTGGATTGAGTAGGATTAAGGAATTAGACTACATACTTGATAGAATTATATATATTTTAAATTATATTATATTTAAAATATATATTGGCCTCCCATAAAATTTTAAATATGTACAAATCCTTTTTAAAAATATAAATTTAATTTTTTATTAATCATGTTTTAACTATTTATATTTAATTAAAGTTTATATTTGACAATAAAATACAAAAAATACTTGATTTTAATCATATGGTAATATTTTTTTAACATTTGATCAATGAAAACATTCTTTTGTATATAAAATTGTTAATATAGGTTTTGTTTGTTTATAAATTATAAAATCATACTTATTAATTAATATTTGATAATTTATAGTTTGCTAACAACTTGAGGGGTGTCTTGCATAATTCACTAACATGATTATTTTGTTACATGTTTTCTTTATAATTATTTTTTTAATTATATTATGTGTGAATATTTGCATATGATAAGCTATAGAGATAGATGAGAAGATAGAGGACAACAATCCTAAGGACAAGGTTTCCCTATGATTCCCCTGGTAACAGTTTGCATGCAATGGCCAATCAAAGCTCACCAATTGTCATTTCTCTTGGTCAAACTTTCATGCCCACACCCCAACCTACATTTAACTAGATGGATCCACCTACACAAACGTCAACATAAACGTAGTCGTAACACCTATCCCCAAATATATAGGGGACATGATTATAGATGGCACCACCACTTCATGCACGATATCTGCCCTTGGAGATCCTTCACTCCTTGGGGTACCTGTACTAGGTCCTGGGGAGACAATTATGTCTTACAGGATGGCGTATGTATTTTTTATTATACATAATTTGTTTTGACATGAACTAAATATTTAATTTCTTAACTATGTTTACTTTTATTTATTCAGGTTCCACTCGACCCATGAGCCAATAGGCACCATACATTACATTATGATGAGCAAGTAAAAAGGTGCATAGCCTACATGGAATAGTATTTCGAAGCCTATCCACATAGTGCTATATGCGGAGTTTGAGGTAAAGTTTCCATACTTTATTTATAATTAAATTTTTTTTAATTGTTTCTTATTTATTTGATGTTTTCCTCCTTATATAATTGCAAAAGTATTGGAAGTGCAACCCTTCTTACGAGAAGGATATGTGGAAGAATTTTAGTAATGAGGATTCCAACAAAATGAAGGATATCATGGATGAAATGCAGAAGAAAAGGCCCACTCAACTCAACTGGATCAAGGGTGAAGAGTAGAAGAGACTTCTCAAGTCTTGGGATGACTCTAAATTCAAGTCCAAGTCCAAGTCTAAGTGTAAGCAGAATAAGGGGAACAGGGCCTTGGATACAGCTACATAGGATTCCTTCCTACACATTAGTGGATCCATCCTTATAGCAGAGCATTAGCTGTGCATGATAATGTTCACATTCATACAACAATGTCTAGTGCCTATGAAATTTTTTATATTGTGTAAATAGTTGAGATTGGGGTCGAGTCATCCATGATAGCTTATTCCGTCGTGCCTACATCCAGAGGGACGACCAGTGAGTGTTACCTCGAGCTGCATAGTCTCATGTAAACAACTTCTCTTAACTTGTAATTTTGTTATTAATGTATTATATGTTTGGTAGAAAAATATTATATTTATAATATCAAATAATTAATTATTTTAATTTGTAGGAGAACTCTAACAAAAGAAAAGAGGACTTGGTGCAGACTTAGGTGCAAGGAGGTCTTGAGGGCTTTGAAGAGATGATTAATGAGGTAGCCAACCATTTGACTATGATTTGTGTGGGTGGACACAATGGATAGGATAAAAAAGAAATATGCCTACAGGTTGGGATTTAAGGCCACCATAAGGCTAGATGTATCGGCCGCTACATCTCACTCCGAGAATGTGACACCTATTGTGTTACAACAGTTCATGCACATTGTTGCTAAGATGCAACAATAGATGCAAGTCATTTATTCTTGGACAGACCAATTTTTGCAAACTCAATAGTAACAACAAAGCTAGCACCTACCGTCACCTCTTCCACCTCATCATCATCCATATAGCCACCCCTAACCTGCTAGGTACTACCGTGCGGGCCGCTGCCTACATGTATCTACCAATAACACAGCCATAGCTACAGCCAATTCAACCACCATCAACCGGAGGTAGTGGATGGCCTACTAATTATCAACAACAACAACAAGATGCTACCTGGGATCAGAAGACTAGTAAGTTATTCTCTGATCATAGGTTATAATTCTATTTATATCTACTTTATTTGAATAATATGTTTTAGACATTATTTGATTTCAATAATAAAATTTATGAATTATTTAATTACTTTTATATATTCATAACTATTTGAATACGTCGTATGTTTAATTTTTTATTTTTAATTAAATATTAATTTTTAGAAATTATAATTAAAAAATATTAAAGTTAATTTCCAATGATATTTTGAGGTTAATTAATTGATGAAAATCATTTAAAAAAATTAATAATTTTTAACAAAAAATTTTATTTATGCCAACAAATTTTTTACAACTTTTCTAACAAATTTTCAACTAAATTTCTGATGGATAAAAGAGGAAAAAATAAATTTTATAAAAAGTTATCCCCTCAAAATTTTGATTTTTGATGTAATTACATTTTTAATGATAGTTTAACCAACAATTGTATTCTATTGGAAATTTTATTTTTCAATGGAATTTTTCATCAGAAAAGCATGAGATTTTTTGTAGTGTTTGTTGAGTGACAAATTATCACTTAAACTTTAAAAATCTTTAAAATACATCTTTAAATTTCAAACAAGTTACAAATTACCTCCTAAATTTTGAAAATAAAATATGAAAACATTAATTGGTTATTAGTTTTATTCTTAAACAAGTACATGTGTTGCATATATATTATTGAAATCTTATTTTTTTTTCCTTTTAAAGGCACAAATCCTGCACTAAAGTATCATAGGTTCCATCTATTATCTAAATTTAAATTATAAAACTCATATTATGGTGATAAAATAAAACATTTAATTGAGTTTCATGACTTGTATATGAAGAAATAAGTCTTTCAACAAAATTTATTAGTACAACAATCTCAGGATTTGGATGGATTTTTGTGACAAAATTTTAACAATAGAATTAATGACAAAAAATCCATCTACAAAATGACTTAAAAAAAATACTAAATATTTAGAATTTAGCAACGAAATTAGTGACAAACAACATAAATTTTGTCACTAATTTCATTGCTAATAGTTAGTCTGTATTTCAACGGTCGATTTACTAATGATTGCATGATATTTAATATACAAGTATGAGTAAATGCAAATATAATGACAGACAATAAAAAAAAAGGCTTAAATACAATTTTAATCCTCTTAATATACCAATTGATCACATTTGGTCTATGTTAAATATAATATTCTATTTTAGTCTCTCTAATATACAAATTGGATTGCATTTGTTTCATATTAATAATGTTCATCGAATTAAATACTGAAAATCCTAACTGGATCACATTTGATCCCCTCAATTTTAGGTATTTTCTCACCTTAGATGAGTTATGCGATTTGTATGTTTTCTAACTTAATAAGGCTAGTTTTACTAGTTTCCTTCCTTGTAGTTTGCCAGTTTGGGGTCTTGTTGAAGATCTATGTATTAATTAGGATTTTCTAATTTAAATTTGATAAAAATTATCAATTTAGACTTAATTTGATTTAATTTATATATTAAGGAGACCAAAATATAATATTAAATTTAAGAGGAACCAAGTGTGATTAATTTATATATTGTAAGGACCAAAATTATAATTAAGTCTAAGAAATTAATGAAATTTAAAAATCTATCACTAATACTTTTTAATTATATTCTCTATTTTTAGACATTGTATTTCTTAGATACTAACAAATTTACCAACAGAATTATAGAAAATGAACAAAATCCATTGCCAATGAAAATGCACCATTTCATTTAATTTTAGCATCGCTAAGTTTCTATAAATTTAGCCAACAAATTCAAAACGCTCATTTGAAATCCTTATTTCTTCCTTCTTTTTCTCCTTCTCTTGTCATCTCTCTACCTCTCCTTTCTATTTGAGCTTCACTGTTGCAGGTGGTCTTCCTTTCAAGTTATAGTCAATCTCATTTTTATTTTGTTTGAAACAAGTACAAAAAAGATAAGGCTCCTTACAATACCTTTTCATGATTTTGATGCAATGTATGTTGGTTTTATGATTGGTTGTGTTTAGGGCCATTGTTAGGTTGGTCTTATATATTAAACAAATTGTTTAAGTGATATTAATCTTGATTTTAAAATTAAATATATGGTGTAGGATCAAGAGTTCAATTCTCATGAATCAAATTTCTTCTTTCTTCATATCCCAAATGGCTGTGATCTCATGGTATCACTAATTATATGTATACATGGGATATACACACACACAATAGGATTACTTTGTATTTATGTTCGATCTAACGTTTTTCACGAACTTAAATTTACAGTTCGAAGAACAAGATATGAAGTATTATGCTAATCTTGCCACCAATTTCTCCAAAAGGTAACATATAACATTCTTTGTTGAAATGTAAGATAAAATTGCTGCATGAAATCATGGAATACATAGTAACACGACAACAATAAGTTTCATATCCATTTATTATGTTCTTTTCTTCTTTTACGGAAATTATCATCCATTTGTGAGATGTCAGACAGGACAGAGAGTGGAAGACGGAAAGATCATTGAGCGCTAAGTTCAAAGTTGAAGACAGATCATAGAGCATTAAGGTTGGATGACAGAATTATAATTTTTTGTATTTATTATATATACAATCAATAGACATTTACAAATTTTTTGTAAAAATTTACATGATTTTATATAAAATGTTACAACTTTTATAATTTTTGGTCAAAATTTTCATATATAAAAACTTGAAAAATAGAATAGGTATGGCAGCATTTATTTTTATTTTTTAATATAAAATGTAATAAATTGAAATTGTATTTAAAAATTAAAAAATATAATTGATAAAATGAAATAATAATGCTACAACATATTAAAAAATATACAAATTTTATAATTATAATTAAATTTTGAACTCGTACTTAACTAAAATTAAAATTAAACTTAACTTATAATATATGAAAATTTGACTTGTTTGATAGGCTTGAGCCCATGATCCAACACAATAAGCCAAGTCAATGACTTGTTAGGCTAAACATAATAAATCCATAAGATCTTCAAACTTATAATCAATCAAAATTCATACACTAAAAAAAAAAAAAGAAATGGAAAAGTAGAGTAATTATTGGCAAAGTTAAATTGACTAAAGAATAAGATCTTCTATACAAATCTTGATTAAGAAAACATAATTCCCATACTACTTACATTTGACAAAGTTAAAATCCTTCTATACATAATTAAAAATACATGCTAAATCAGGTCCAACTTAACAGTCTGACATAGAGGATTTTATTTGGCCAAAAGTTGAGGACCAATCTCTTTGTAATCCACATTGCATACATGCTCTCCTGGGTATATCTATGCATTCCACAAAATACATTCCCACATTGACAATTAAATCCAATTAATCTAACCTTTTTGTTGCAAGTCTTACATCTGTTATTCTTTTTCACTCCAAAATCAACACCAACAACAAGGTTCTTAGGTTTGGACTGAGCAGAAGTTAAGGAAAATAAGCCAAGAGACGTCTTTCGATTGGAATTAGGATCCAATGAGATCCCATCTACAGTTTTCTCAACCTTTAGGCTTTGAGCAAATTCGATAACCTTCTTTTTAAGAAAATCATTGTGGCATTTTGAGCACAAGTTTTTGTTTGCTGCAAAGCCAAAGAAGCCACAACGATTGGCACAACGCGGTGAATCCATGTTGCTGGTTGACTCCATTAAAGATGGCTTTACAGAAAGTAGAGAGAGTTGAAATCTTTTGAGAGCTTTCTGATATAAAACATCGATCCGAAGTTGTTGGATGATTGAAACGAGGTAGACAATATTTACACATGGTGTTGCGTGAACAGCAAGTAATCTTACGAGGAGTACGAAAATATGTTGCAATCCAACTCTAACTTTTCTTCACAGGCCTTGGTCCATCATGTGAATGGTGATAAGTTATGGACCAAGATTTAGCCCACTGTGCTATTACAATGCTGGTGACAAAATTAAATTAGACTGAATCTCTTCGAACTTCAAGGAAAAAATGAAAAAAAAAACCCTTATGATGTTTGCAAGACAAATAATGAAAAGTTACTTATATGTCACATATTTTGTAAATGGGCTGTTGCATGAACGTCCAGTTTAAAGTAAACAAAAAAAATTATAATTCCATTTATATAAAATTGAATTAAAAACAATTTTATATAAAAATTTAATTTTAAATGAATTGATTTTTTTTTATTTTTTATAGTTCTAAATGAGGGTAAAATAATTTTAATACTAGAAGTAATAAAACAAACAATTTTTTTTTCAATGGAGGTTTCTACGATGTTTAAGGTAATTGTCAAAGCATTGAATACTAGGAGCCTGTAAATAGTAAAATTATGACGTGTGTAAAGTTAACTTCCACTAATAAATTATTATAAATTTATAATTTGATTATCAAAATTTTTAAAATTTAAACAGGAAAAATACACTTTACATACTTAAAATTTTGCTGAGTGACGAATTATTTCTAAAACTTTAAAAATCTATCAATTACATCTTTCAACTTTAAATAAGTTATAAATTACTTTCTAAAGTTTGAAAATAAAATATGAAAACATAAATTGGCCATTAGTTTTAATCTTAAACTAATAAATGTGTTACATATATATTTTGAAGTTTTATTTCTTTTTTTGAAAGGCACAAGGCTTGCACTAAATGTGTTATTGGTTCCAATTGTTATCCAAACTTAAATTATAAAAATCATATTTTGATGATAAAATAAAACATTTAATTTAAGTTTCATGATTTATAGATGAAGAAACAAATCTTTTAACAAAATATATCACTACAATAATCTTGGGATTTAATTTGAGTTTCATAGAATTGCTTAGAGGTCAAATTTGGATTTTAAGACTGAGAATTCTAAGAATAACTCTTGTAAAGGTATAATTCAAATAACATAATTCAGGTTTAGGAAAAATTTAAAATTTCATTGTGCATACTTAATGCTTTTGATATATTTTTCTTAATAATGGTATCAAAACCTATGTTATTTTCTTGCAATTAATGATTAAAGATTTGATTGTGTATGATGATATTTGAGATTATGTACAGGCTGTAATTTGATTTTATATGATCAAAAATTTTCAATCTCAAAATTTATGATTCCATTTCAAAATTCACAAAATTCATAATCAACTCATGCAATATAATAATACAGAAAAGGAAAAAAATCACGTAATAATTTATAAAATTTCTCATTATAAATTATGGATTATTCAGCAGTTTAATCACATAAATTGTACAAATTGAGCCTTACAACATGAAAGAAAAATTAGTTATGCTACCAATTACAAGAATTGGTAGAATAAAGTAGCTAATAATTAGATCTATTAGATCATGTTATAAAATATCAAATTTGTACAAATAACTTAATTATTAAACAATCTACATAACTGGTGTAGATTGTGAATCTATGAATACAAAATCTTTTGATCAGATTCATTTTTCACATATCTTAGTAGAAAGCACTACAAAAAAAAAGCAGTTTAGCCACCGAAAATTTCGATCGCTAAAAAATAAATTTCAGTCGCAGACGAGTTTAGCGATCGAACAGCGACCAAAAAAAAGGGTGGCTAAACATCCAGTCGCAGAACAATCAGAGACTGAAATTAGGCAGTCGCTGACTTTAGCGACCGAAATAGAGACCAAAATTTTCGGTCGCTAAATGCCCTGAGTTTTGGTCGCTGTGAAGAGTTCTTTACGACCGAAATTTCAGTCGCTATTTCGGTCGCTAAATGCCTATCGTAGTGAATTTTTTGCGACCAAAATTTCGGTTGCCATTTCGGTTGCTAAATGGTCAAATGTGAAAAAAAAAAGCATGATATTTTCAATTTGCCTATAGCCTTATACGCATCAGTTCTATCTAATAATCT
>JANHAO010030202.1:0-10210 GCA_026873985.1 Saraca asoca | reverse complement strand
TTAGGATTCAGAACTAGACCATGAATGAGGCTATTAAAGAGCTAGCTTCTAAGGTTGACTCACTGGCTACACATAACAAGATGCTGGAAACTTAAATCGCCCAACAAGCTAGTTCTTTAGCTTGAAGTCTAGGAAAACTTCCAGGTCAACCAAAGAATCCTAGGGAACATTGCAAAGCCATTATTTTAAGAAGTGGGAAGTAACTAGAAGAGCCTGAGATAAGTGAAGAGGAAGTCAGTAAAGATGAATCTAGAATAGAGTTGGAGAAGCCCAAGTAAGTTAAAGCCAGAAAAGAAGAAGAAAAGGGGAATCAAAAAGAAAAAGAAACCATGTATATACCTCCTGAACCATATAAGCCACCAATTCCCTTCCCTCAAAGATTAGCCAAAGCAAGACTGGAAAAATAATATAGGAAGTTTCTGGACATTTTTAAGAAGTTGCACATTAATATCCCTTTCTTGGAAGTTGTCTCACAGATGCCTTCATATGCTAAGTTCCTGAAGGAGATTTTATCCAACAAGAGGAAATTTAAAGAGTATGCTACAATTTCCTTAATTGAAGAATGCAACGCAATCATTCAGAATTCCTTACTCTATTGGAGACATGCATATTGATCGTGCCCTATGCGACCTTGGAGCAAGCGTGAGCCTTATGCCTCTTTCTATTTGTAAGAAGCTCCAGATGGGTGATTTGAAGCCAACCACTCTCTCCTTACAACTGGCAGACTGATTTGTCAAGTATTCAATTGGCATCTTAGAGGATGTGCCTCTAAAAGTTGGTAAACTTTTTATTCCAATCGACTTTGTGATTTTAGAGATGGAAAAGGATGCTCAGATCCCCATCATTCTTGGAAGGCCTTTTCTTGCCACTGTTGGCGCCATTCTAGATGTAAAGAATGAAAAGCTTTCCTTGAATATAGGAGATGAGAAAATTGAATTTAATCAGGCCCTTATTATGAAATACCCCTCTCTTGAGGAATCATGCTGCAAAATAGATTCAATTGAGCAAACTAAGAGAGAAGATATAAGGAATTGTTACTCTACTAATCCAATTAAGCTCTGTCCCGTGAAAAACTCTTCTACTTGTGATAAGAATGTTGAAGCTGCTACGTATAGTAAATTGCCTGATGAAAGCCCTATCTTTCCTACAAAAGTAAGAGCTAAGAAATTAGAAGTGGACCCAAAACACATAGACATGGAGGAAGATAAAGTTCCAAAGGTAGAACTAAAACCTCTCTCTTCCAATTTGAGGTTGTACAAGACAAGAACAAAGAGCTGGCATGATAAGCATGTTCTGAGGAAAAACTTCCAAGCAAGAGATTGGGTTATGCTTTTCAATTCATGATTAAAACTCTTCCTAGGCAAATTCCATTCTCATTGGTCCAGCCCTTTTCAAGTTCTTCAAGTCCTCCCATATGGAGTCATTGAAATTTGGAGTGAAGCAATTGGACCCTTCAAAGTTAATGGCCAGCACCTCAACCATTACTTGGTAAGAGAACCAACTGAAAAGAGAGCCACTTACACTCTCTCTGAGCTCCCTTCAATCAAATAAAAGTATCAAAGGAGTCAAGCTCATGACTTAAAATGAGCACTTCTTGAGAGGCAACCCATGTTTACTTTTATAATGTTTATTTTGCTTATTTGTTTTTCCCCTTTCTTTCCAGTTTTTAGTGTAATTTTGTTTTACATTTATAGCTTTTAGTATTGTGAATTAGTGAACTTATTAGAGGATTAAGTTGTAGGATCATCTCTATGTGCCAAGCATCACTTTAAGGAAGGTTTGATGCAGAAATCACCTCAAGGATTTCGAGCAAGAACAAGTAGCACTGAACATGGCCAGGGTGTGTCCCAGAACATAGTTGTGTTCCAAGCATACTCAGAAGCAGAAAATTCTAGCACCAAACATGGCCTAGTCGTGTCCTAGAATACAATCGTGTTCCATGCAGCTCCCAGAATTAGAAATTGGCAGCCCTAAGCACGACTTGCCCATGTCCTAGAACACACCCGTGTTCCATGCAAGACTCAGTGAAAAAAGAAAAAAATTTCAAAAAAATAAGGTAGAAAATCACCCATTGGCCAACACCAAACATGGGCTAGTTGTGTCACAAACGACACCCGTGTTTTGGGCTTCTACCCTCAAACACGATTGCCCTAAATGATCAAACATGGACACCCTACATTCTTCTTCTCCAACGTCCTCTAGTCTCTCCCACAGCCATGTTTCTCTCAACCAGCACTGAAGCCTCTCCTCTTTCGACCACCCACTTCCACCAGCAGCCACAATCTCTGGCCATTCATTTTCACTGAATAACACTTTCATCCAGCCTCCATCTCAGCTCAAATCTTCTTCAATCTCCAAAACTCCAACTAAGAAGAAGAGCCTCAACATGTGCTAATTGGAGGTACCCATCTGTTTCCTTACTTTTCTACTGCTTTTTTGTTAGTTTTGCTGATTTTATTATTTTAATTTTCTACTTTTTTTTAATTTTATTATTTTTGCTATTTTTTCTTTTTTCTGTATTTTTTCTATTACTGCCTTTTGCTATTTTCCTCTATTTTTCTGCATTTTGCGATATTGTCATTTTTTTTTTTGCATTTGTGTTGCTACCATTCTACTGTTTTGTGTTACTACATTTTGCTATTTTCCTTTGCTGAATCTGCATATTGCTGTATTGCTGCCTTGCTATTTTATTGTGCTGCCATCTTGCTAGTTTTGTGTTGCTATTTTGTTAATAAACTCTAGTTATCATTATTTTTTAGTACAATCCCACTGAGTGTTGATGTTTTGCTTTGCTTAAATAAAAAAAATCTTTGTCAATTTTCTACTGTTGTCGTGCATATATCTCTGTTGCACTTAGTTGCCATTTTAAAAGAAAAATAGTTTATTGCATTTGAAATTTTTCTGTAAATGGCTCCTAAAAAGTCCCGAATTGGTCAAGCTTCCTCTTTCCGATCCGATCAAGCACATAGAGGACGAGGTAATCCTAACCAGCAACCTCATGAAATAAATGAATTTGGAATCGTCTTCACTAATGATGATCAATGTAGACGCTATGATCAGTTAGTAAAATAAGGAATGTTGAGTACTCACTATATTGATAAGGTTTGCCAGGAACAGTTAGGGTTATTTAATGATGTCCAATATTTGTTTGATCGAATTGGGTGGTCAACATTTATTACAATGCATTACCCCACATATACGAGAGTGACCCTAGATTCTTTAGCTCTTTCAATGCAGTCTTGTTAAGAGGCCGTGAGGCCGAACAAGGCCAAATTACTTTTCAATTATTTGACCGAGATTGTAATTTGTCATTGGCCCAATTTAATGAATTATTTAGACTATCTCCTGGGGGTCCCAGAACTATTCCCTCCAGTTTTTGTGCAAGTTTATTTTGAAATTCAATAGCTATTAGAGGGTAGTACAATGCTTTACAATCAAAAGCCTTGTCAATTTGTAATCCCTGTTTTAGATATATCCAGCATGTCATGGCACACACTATTTTTAGACAAGCCAAAAGTGATAGGGTTACAAGTCAGTGAGAGCTATATTTTCTATGGGCCATGATAAATAATAATCAGGTTGATAGTAGGGCATTCATGGCATAACAAATGCAAAAGGTGGGTAATGCATTGCATGGTAAAGTAGTGACAGGAGGATTAGTAACAGTGATTGTTCATGGTTTAGGGTTGGAACAATTACTTTTGGATTTGCAACCTTTACCTGGAAACTTAAGGATTGATATGGAATCCTGCTTACACATGAAATTGATTATCAAGAGGGGATCTGAGTATTAGCTGTATTTCTGAGGCAGAGATCTTTTTCGCCTCCCCTATCCCGAACATACCACTGTCACCGACTAAACCAATTGGAAATACCCACTTCAAGGGGGTTTTGAAGATGAAGAAGAAGCAGAAGAAGTAGATTTTCCCCCACAGCCCCCAACCCAACTAGCCCCCATTGGAAGTTCCTCCTATGCCCAACCAAATGATCAAGAGCAACTATACATGCGACTCAGTAGAATTGAGGAGGAACAATATAATTAAAGGACTTAACTTATTCGAATTGAGGAAGAACAACAAAGCCAAAGGGTTACCTTACAATCCATAGAGTCAATGCTGGGAAATATGCAACAAATGATGCATAACATGCACAACCGACACTTAGAACATAATTTCCCGCCACCATCTCCACCTAAAGACCAGTAAGTTGGTAAGCTTTTATCCCTTTCTCTATGATCTTATCTTTGATAACTATATTGGGGACAATGTAGAATTTAAGCATGGAGGGTAGATACTTTACTAACTTTTGGTCTATTCTGTTTTGTTTTGGTTTGTAATTTTTTTCCTTGTCTTTTTCTTTTGAAAATCATAAAATTAATAACTCTTTTCATAAGTTGATGTGGTAATAATTGGTTTTAAACCTATGAAAGCTTGATTTGAGATGGATTTTAAATGAGTATTTTTGGTTTAGTCTTTCTTTCCTAGAATTGAACCTTAAGCTTCTTTAAAAATACATTCTCTCTTGAATTGTAATTTGCATGCACCTTATAAATCTCGACATTATGAAAGTATAAAGTTAGGGAGAGGTGGAGAATGAGGGTGTAAAAAAAACCAATTGAAAAAAAAAATCCAAAAAGGTCTTTGCTCTGAGTACCTAGTTTCAAGATCCAAAAAGGCCTTTGGTATGAGTACCTAAATGTCTGCACCTCAATGAGATGAAGCATAAAATGCACTCACTGAAAAAATAAAAAAAAAATAAAAAAAAGTGAATAAAATAAGGGCAAGGCAATCTAGGGAGATCTGAAGGATGAGGATCTTACTTAAGTGCCTTGAGGATCATTTTGGTATATGAAAGTTATGGTAACAATAGGTGATGTATATAATATAAGAAATTAAGGTTCGATATTAGGCAAGTGAAGACTAAACCTTGAATGCTTGTTTATATTTCTGTTAATGTCTTGCTGATTGGGAATGAAATTGGTTATGCCACATCTGCTTGTTTGAATTAAGAGTGTAAATTCTTTCCCTTTTCAATATGTTCATATAATTTGCTTGAGGACAAGCAAAGGTTCAAGCATAGGGGAATTGATAAATTAGAAAAATGCATATTATTATGTTAATTATTATCTCTTGATTTGTTATTAATTTGTGACTTTTCTATTCCTTTTTGTTTTAGTTTAGTCTATTTGTTCTTTGGTACTGTTGTGTTTTGTATTTCCCTTTTGTAGGTTAGCAAAAAGGCATAGAAAGGTGGGTGAAAGCAAAAGCTTGAAGTACATTTGGATTAAGAAGAAGCTAAGAAAGAAGCCATATGAAGAACTCAAGTCAACCATGCTTGAAGCTAAAGAAATTGAAGAAGTCAACACCGAACATGGCCTGGCCATGTCCTGGGATACGACTGTGTTCGGTACAACCACCAGCAACTTCCAGGCTGAAACACAGCCCGCCTGTGTGTCGAAGCACAGCCGTGTTCCAGCCTCCGTCAACCTACTATATAAGCTATTATTACATGATTTGATGAAGTCATTAGCTAGATTTAAGATAGATTACGTGGTCTTTACATTCTTAGGAGTTCTTAAGAGTAGAATTTGAGATTTCCTCTTTATTTTAAGTTCTTGCAAGAATCCTAGTTTATTCCTAGTTTATTTTCATCTTAGTTTTCTCTTTTAACTTCATCTTTTCTTTTTTTACTTTGTTATGAATATTATGCAGTTCTTTACATCAATGAATTTGATTTTTACTTCTATCATGTTTGAGTAGATTACTATTCTAGGATTGGGAATAGCCTAATTATGGTTCTTTGATGTTATTAATTGGTTTTCTATTGTGATTACCTAGTATAAATTAATTCAACTATTATGCCTACTATATTCTTGATAAAGTATTTGGCCAATATTTTGTCTTGTCTTAGGCAGATAGTTGAAGTATCAAAAGGAGAAGATTATCGTCGAAAACCTAATAATTGAATAAAGAGATTTTAATCACAAAAATAGATTAAGTTTCTTTAGGATTTGAATTAGTTAGCATAGATCTTAAAGGGCTTAAATTAATCTAAATCACAAAAGTAGGCAATTGGGTTAATTTAAATACTATTATCAGACCTTGAAAAAGGCTAGTAATTAATTTAGGTTAAAACATCCTCAATTATCCAAGTAATCATAATAGGAAAGATTTTAATTTGTTAAAGACTATAAGTGTGGTGAAACCTCAATCTTAGGATTTTATAATTGAACTTTGCTATTTAATTATTTGTTGCTCTTTCTTTAAGTCTCTTTATTACCTTTGATATTCTTATTTGATTTAGGCAACTTACATTGCAAACTCTAGTAACTGATAACGAGATCCCTATGGGATTCAACCCGTATTTGTCGGTATCTACTACAACTACATCGTGCGCTTGCAGAAAACATATATCACCTCTATAGTTAGTCAAATGGAAGATGGCATGATGAAAGCAAAGGTCATTATGCTTACTTTGTTTCACATGGGTCAAGTGTGAGTGTGAGAATAAATCACACTCAAAGGAACCTAATTCTGAGAAGTAATAAAAGTAATATGAATACACAACATTATAGATTAAGAAGTTTTCATTGGCTCTAATGTTATTAGATTCAAATATTATAGGTGTTTTGCTAAACACTTGGTGTTCAGACATTGGTGCAATCATTTTCATTACAAATTCGTTATAAGCGTTAAGAAACAAGAGGAAGCCAAGTGATAGAAAGCTAACAACAAGATTGAAAATGGTGGAAAACTGCAAGATAAGTATGTATGAATAGTTACCTCAACTTTATTTTTCTAGTCATATTTTAGAATTAAATAACATTATTTGTACACCTTTCTTAAGGAAAAATAGTTTTCAATTATTGTTTTAGACTTGTAAAACCAATTGCCATTTGGAAATTGAAAAATTAGTTTGTTAAAAAATATTATGCTAGAACTCAAAATGAGAAAGAAAAAAATAAGTGTGCTAGTTTTGATAAAATTGGTGAGTGCTATGAAGATATGATAAAACTGATAGAAATCCCAATTCTTTTGTGCAATATCTCCAAGATAATGGAATTGATGCTAATAAAACTATGCCTGGAATGCCTGAATAGAATTGAATCACAAGAAAGTAGAATCACATGCCCATGAACATGATCAAATGCATGTTGGCACATTTGATTTCACCAAAGTTTCATAGGGCGATTCTTTAAAGACCATGGTGTATATATTGAATCAAATCCCTAGTAAGTCTAAACTTAAAAACCTATATGAATTACTATATGGAAAAAGCCTAGTTTTAGTAATTTCCATGTTTGAGGTTACAGGGATGAAATGAAGCCATATAATTCAATTACTAAGTAACTTGATCCGAAGACTATTGATGGTCACTTTATTGGATACTATAATGGCTATGGAGGTAGCATATTTCATTTCCATCCCAAACCACCAGGATAATTGAAGCAACTCATTTTATCGGACAATAGGAGTAAAAGAGACCATGTAACATCTTTCTTAAAGAGATACAAGTTGATATTCCATTAGCAGTGTCATTGGTTGAAATAAACTAAATTAATCCAAAAGATGATACAATACAACAAATAATAAAATCAATAATGGAAGTTAGAGGGTATAATACTCCACTAGTAATATAAATGAACCAATTTGTGCAAATGAAGTACTCTTGATGAAATCTTAGATGGCTTACAGACTAAAAAGTACAAATAATTATGTAATATACTTGTGGAAACACGAATTTGATGTCAGTGATGATAATGATCTCACCAATTTTTTCAAAAAGTCATTTCAAGTCCTAACTCTTTAAAATGGATAAAAGCTGTGAATGATGGATTGCTTTGATGCTCTATAATGATTTATGTGAGATCTCATGAAGTTACTTGCTGGTTGCAAGCTTATTGGATGCAAATGGTTCTTTAAGACTAAAAGGGATACTCAAAGGGTGATTGAGAGATAAAAGGCCAAATTGGTCGCTAAGAGCCACACTAAAAGGCAAAGGCATTCATTATAGAACATTTTCTTGTTTATTTTAATTAAAGACTTGTTTTTAAGTTGTTATAGCACTAATGACTCATTTCAACTTAGCTTCACCAAATTGATGTTAAAATGACCTTCTTGAATGGTGATTAACTAGAAATTATTTGTGTGAACTGATTAGATGGTTTCTAAGAGAAGATTAGGGAATACTTAGTGTGTAAATTAAAAAGATTCATAAATATGATTTGAATAAAACATCTAGAGAATAGTATCTTAAGGTTATTGACATTGTTGCTTTTATTGGGTTTAAGGAGAATGATGTGGATCTATGTATCTATTTTAAGTTGGGTTACAAGCATATTTATATTCTAGTCTTGTATTTTGATTATGTTCTCCCAGAAAATAATGAATTGAGCCTTGTGATTGAGACAAAGTAGATAATGTCTACATATTTTAGATATGAAGAATCTTAGTGATGTCATTTTTGTGTTAGGTATAAAGATCCACTGTGATAGATCCTGAGGTCTTCTTGGCTTTTCTCAAAGATTATATATTGAAAAGGTGCTCAAGTGATTCAATATATTTTATGTACTCTCCAAGTATTGCACTCTTCTAAAGGGGAGAGATTCTTTTTAAAGTCTATTGTCCTTAAAATAATATAAAGATCAAATATTCAAAATATGTTTCATATGTTTCTATTATTAGTAGCTTGTTGTATACTCAAGTATGTACACATCTTGATATTGCTTATGTGATCAGTGTACTTGGGAGATATTTGAGTTATTCTAGTTAAAAATAATAGGTTGATGCAAATAAAGGTTATGAAGTACCTGTAAGATACAAGGAATTTTGTGCTGACGTATTATAAGTTTGGTGATTTAATTGTTACATGTCACTTTAACTCTGATTTTGTAAATTATCCAGATGATAGAAAGTTGATATCAAGATACATTTTTATAATAACAAAAGGAGTTATACCATAGAAACTATTAAGTAGTCAATTATAACAACCTTTACTATAAAGGTAGATTGTGTCACATGTTATAATGCCACTTGTGAGGTTATTTGGTTAAAGAACGTGATATATGAATTCAAAATTGTAGAGAGCATTTCTAAAACCTTAACTATATGTTGCAACAATGCTGCTATAGTAAACTTCTCTTAAAATAATAATGAAAATACTACCCGTTCAAAGTATTTCGGCATTAAGTATCAATTTGTTAGAGAGAATATATGCAAACATTATACATGTTGTCATGGAGTGTATGCTTATGAATCCATTAACCAAAGGCTTAGGTGCAAAATTATTCGCAAACATGTGATTAGAATGTGTTTGGCTAAGCCTTTCGATATTTAGGTTAGTCAGAGTTTCATATTTCTTATTGAAATTATGAATTATTGTCTTTGTTATCTCAAGATTAATGAAATGTTAATGATATTGCCATATGTTTCATATATGATGTTATTGGTTATGCATATTGTTGTGTGGCATATTAATGGAGACATTTAGACCCTATCTCATTATTGTATTGAGATGTGTTGTTTCTCATTTTAGCATTTTAGGCGGATGCATGGACCATTTTGTGAAGATATACATAAGATCACATTTTGATACGTATGTCTTGTTATTCACACATTTCACATTGTGTTTTGGTCTTTAAAATATAGCTATTCAAAACATGTATGACATTAACATCCTTATCAAATATGATGATCTGCATTATTGGGTACTCATGTTAGACATATAATTGTAATAGTATCATAATTGTTGTTAGCATTCATTGTTGTGGCCACAAATTATGATCCAATTTATTACTTATTAAATTATGTTATCTAAGTAGGAGATTGTTAGAATTTCCTATATTGGATTACCACGATTTAATATTTATATTAGAGTTATTTCTATTTTCCCCCTTGGAATTTCAAAAATTATCATTTTCCCCCTTAATATTTGAGGAAATATCAAAATACCTTTTGTTTTTTTAGCTATTATCATTTTCCCCCCTTAATGTTTAAAGAAACATCAAAATAACCCCTGCTGCTAAAATCTTTTTTTATTTTAAAAAAATAAGAAAAATAGAAAATAAAAAGAAAAAAGAAAATAATTTCCTAAAAAATTTAAAAAATAAAAAAGAAAGAAATAAAATTTGTGTAAAATAATTAGATAATATGTCATAATTAATTATATTATATATTGACTATAATTTCAATAAAAAATAATAAAAAATTTC
>JANHAO010030201.1:0-10203 GCA_026873985.1 Saraca asoca | reverse complement strand
TATATGAAAATGAGTTGCCATGATGAAATTATGCATTTTGGAACTAATGATTTCATGTTATTATATGATGTATACATATGAAAAGGACTTAGCATTTTTTTTTTGTGTTTTGTGATGATTACGATTTATAAAACCCATGATTTTATATTATTAAGATATGGAATTTCTAACATTTTTGAAATTATGCTAACTAAAATGATTGACAGTATCTTCAGACTTTTGACTTTTGATATCATGATATGAAAAGAAATGTGTAATATCTTTGGTTATAAAGGATAGCATAATGTTTTCCAATTGATGTATTGTTTTGAAATTCTAGATCCAATGGAAATTCCTTGAAAAACCCTCAAGTGCACTTGTGATCAGAATATCTATTGAAGAAATAAAAGAGAGAATATTTGAATATCTGATTGGTGTGTTTAGATGGATTACAGCAATATCTATTAGGTATGGTTACCTTTTAGAATTATCCTTTGGACCCCAATGGTATCTGAGTAAAAGAACAACTATAGAATATTTTGCTAATTGAATATTGGTAAATTGTAGAAAACCTTATTGAATTCCTCCTGTGTTTACACTATAATGATTATATTTCATGGTATCATGCTTTGTTGCTTACTTTGCTTTTGTTAAACACCATATTTTAATCACGTGACTTTCCTAATGAATGAAAGTTTCTAAATGTATTTTGAGATTATAACTTTTGAACTGATAAGCTTATCTTCATGATTATATGCATAATTTTATCCCCTAGATTTTGAATATAAATTATGAATTGAGTTTTGGTTTTCTACAGGATTATCTGCTCACGATTATGAATTTTGAATATAAATTATGAATATCTTATTGGTGTGTTTAGATGGATTACAACAATATCTATTAGGTATGGTTACCTTTTAGAATTATCCTTTGGACCCCAATGGTATCTAAGTAAAAGAACAACTATAGAATATTTTGCTAATTGAGTATTGGTAAATTGTAGAAAACCTTATTGAATTCCTCATGTGTTTACAGTATAATGATTATATTTCAAGGTATCATGCTCTATTGCTTACTTTGTTTTTGTTAAACACCATATTTTAATCACGTGACTTTCCTAATGAATGAAAGTTTCTAAATGTATTTTGAGATTATGACTTTTGAACTGGTAAGCTTATCTTCACGATTATATGCATAATTTTATCCCCTGGATTTTGAATATAAATTATGAATTGAGTTTTGGTTTTCTACAGGATTATCTGCTCATTGAGTTTCTAGGAAATTCACCCCATATTCTCCATATTTTTCAGAGCCTAAAGATACCTCTGCTATAAGAATCTACTCATTGATCAAGTAGGTCACCTTCTATGGAGCCTAAAGATATATTGATGGTGAAAACTTTGGCAATTGATAGAATTGTTGTTTGCATGTATTTTGATTGGTGAATGTCTAGTAGGATATAGATTTGTGATGTTTAGGCTATTGTGGTTTTAAGTTATTGTACAAGATGCATATAGGGCGTGTAACCCCTATTTATTGTAAAGGCCTTATGTCCAGATGTCCCGAAAATAGAGGAAACTTAGCTAGATTTTTGGTAGGATTTAAAATATAAATATTTGTTTATGTATCAATGTTCCTTTGGTCTTTAATATGTTAGGTTAATTAGCAAAGGTTTTGCATTTGCATTATAAGCTTTTAGGGGATTTCCCAACGATGACTTTCTATGCTGTTCACATTCTGTGAATTGGGACGTGACATTTATGTGGTGAATTCTTTAAGTAACTTATTTAAATCTTATGTTTCTCCAAAATTTTATATACTAACTTTTGTTTCGCCTATTTGCAAAGGTCGTTGTACCTATCAAGATATCCACCATAGCCCGAGGTTACAATGCGACAAGAACCATAACCTATGAAATACAAAAGAAACATGACAAAGCCATCATTATGTTTCTAGATGATGAACCACTAGCATTGAAAAGGAAAAGAAAATATTAAAGAAAAACTACATTTGGATCATCCAATACCCGAGTGGTCAAGAAGGATAAGGTGAACAAAAAAGGGGTGAACAATCAAGAAAGAAAAAAACTATTAAATTGAAAGGAGTTGGCAGTATGGCTTCTAAATAAACCATGTTTGAAGTTCCCTCTTGACCAATTTCATAAATGATTTTTTCAATTGCTTAAGATATAACTTGGTCGAAGGTGTATCTTGACTAATTCTATTTTCTTTTTCTTTGTTCTTCCCTTTGTTTATCTCCTATGCTAATCTATTATATAGAACCAAAATATGACTGGTGTAAATCTTACTTGGAGCCCACCATGGTGGATCATGTGATTAAAGATATAGGTTAGTAAATTTCAAACCCTCAAGACTTTCATAGGCCATGAAATAACTACTAGTCATCCTACTTCCCCATCACAACCAATGCTAAAGCTCCTGTCGATCCTTAAAGCACCTTGTTAGGAAGCCCAATTACCAGATGTCAACACACTCCCCTATTCAACAAAGCAGATGAGGCAACAGTGGCATTGGATTCGTTGTTATTAGAAGAAGGTGAGACTTTCTCTACTTCCATCTCCATTAAAACTAGGATGGAAGACCCTGCCCTTGCTTTGGAAACTAACACTAATAAGCAGGAACAAATAAGACAAGCCATCCAGACCCTTAATACTATTTTTCAAAATGATATGAAGGCAATTATTTCATAATTCAATCAGCATGCTTTTCAATCCTCTTTGCAGGTTTTGAAGGCACTTTCAAGGCCAAAGTCACCATTGGCATACAATTCTTCATCCTTAATTTCTAAGAACAAATTTCCTTTTTCTCAAATAAGGTCAAGGACTATGCTTCTACAAAAAAAAAAAAAAAGACCTTCAAGACTTCTTAGCAAGAAAAGAAGAATTAGTTTAATTCTCTAAACAAGCTACCAAAACTAGGAAGACTTTGATCGAGAAACATAATGGCCCTAGAGCCAGTTGATAGTAACTCGAAGTGAATCATGATAGTTGAAGCGAAGATTATGGATTTGCAAGAAAAACTTCATTAACTCAAAGTACACCAACCTGAGCTAGATCTTGTGATGAAGTTGACCAATGAGGATAGAATTTAGTTGGCTAAGAAAGTTATAGATGTTCTAACTAACCTCAAGACTACCACATTGCATGTTCATAAAGTCGATATTACTTGTAAGTTAACACAATCACAAAAGGCAATGGCAAATCGGCAATGGAGAAAGTTTAGATCTATTTTAGACCTAAATTTTAAGAAAATATTGAATTTTCTTTTATCCTTTTAACAAGAATCTTTTTTTTATTTTGAATACTCAATGCATGCTTCATGAATACTAGGTTTATATATTTTGAGATATTTACCATTTATGACTTTAGTTATGTTTTCATTTACATGTCTTATTTTGTAACTATTCACATTGAACACATGTATGATTTAGAATGGCCCTTCCTAATGTGGAGTCCATTTGCCATATTTTGACATTTTTTGCATTGGCAATATAACTTTCTAAACTAATTGGCCAATGTCAAAATTTTTTACTTTCAACCATGTGTTGTAAGACTGAGTCAATTTTTCTTTGTTAAGAATCAAATTATCCAAAACTTGCCACCTTTCTTTTCTTCATTAAGCACTAAACCAAGATAATTACTCTCAAATAATTTATTTTGTTTTTGAACCCTTAAAGATTGAATGGTCGCTTCAACTAAGATAACATCATCATTGCTAAATACTAGCTTATAGGTTGTGACTCTTGTTGACATATTAGGAGTATTTCCTATAGCCTATAGAGAATTATCAATTATTTTGTGCCAATTTTTTAAATACTATCCAATATGTTTCTAATTACATTTATGATTATTTTGTTAATAGCTTCTAAATCATTTGCCTGGGCATAATATGATATCGAAATTAGCATTTTAATTCCCCTTGATTCAACGTACTTTCTTATTTATCTACCAGTGAATACTATCTTGCAGTTGGTAGTATTTGTCTCTAGTAATCCGAATCGACAAACAATATGATATTCTAAAAAATCAATCATATCATTTTGCTTTACTTCTTTAAACACAATAGCTTCAACTCATTTAGTAAAAAAATCTATGATCACTAAAGTAAAGTGGTGTCCTTTGGAAGATAGGGGCATACTTTCCCAATTAAGTCCATTGCCTAACCTTTAAATGGTCACAATTTTGTTATATGACTAAGTTTAGTTACTGGTATTATCTGAATTGGCCAATGCTTTTAGCATTCTTCACAACCCTAGGCATAATCATTGCAATCCTTAATCATGTTGTGCTAATAGAAACCTTGTCAAATAAGAATCCCATTTCATTTTTACATAAGCTTGATGGGCACTAGAAATTCCTTCATGCACTTCAGCTAGTGTTAATAATGCTTTTTTATCACCTAAGCAATTTAGCAATTGTCCTTCAAACCTTTCTTGTAAAGGGATCCATCTACTAAAATGAATTTAACGACTCTCACCTTAGTACTTCAATTAACTAATATAGAAGGGTTTGACAAATAACTTTTTAATAGCATCCTCTAACTTGTTGATGTAGTGTTGGTGGCTTCATTGTCAAATACTTCTTGGGTTTCAATGGTTTCTAGTAAAACTTGTTGTTGAATTAATTTGGCAAATTTACTTTTATCGATCTTGTATCCAAAGGCAATTTGAGCTAAATAATTGGCTTTCTCATTTTCCCACATTGATACATGTTTTATTATTGCATCTTTAAATCTTTTTAAAAGCTTAAATGTAATTGCCAAATATTTCAGATTCTGCTATCTGAGTAAAACAATGACTTCTCACTTGTCGATACTAGTATAGGCAATCATCAACACTTTCTATGAGTGAATTTTTTATAGTCAATAGATCGATTTGCCCGATTCTCATCTCGCATCTATAAAATTGATTATGAAATAATTTCTTCAATTTTTCCTAAGAATGCACAAAATTCGGTAATAAATTTGAATACTAGGCAAAAATTGTTTTTGTTAAAAATAAAGGAAAAAATTTCATTTTCAAATACCAACTCTTGACATTTAATAGTGAATTTAGCTATGTGTTCAATTGTTGACTAATTATTATCACAAAAAATGTGGTAAATTTTAGCAATTTAAATCCTCTTAGGGGATCTATATGATTTCTCCATTCTAGAATGCACCTCTATAATTAGAATAAACACTATGTCCTTCTAACTGATTTAGTAATTGCTTAACTTGGAATTGGATATTTTGTTTTGGTCTTTGTAAAAAAGTTGGATTATGGTTTGGGTTTACTAAGATTTGTACATTACATTAATTTGGTCATCATTCCAAATCATTTCATCTCCACATCAAAGTATCCTGATCTGACCATATGGTCATTCTATTCTAGGTTCCTCATTTTCGACATTTTCAAGCCTCATACCTTCATTACAATTGTTGTAATCATTATTATCAGCATTTTTACTATTATTGCCACTCTGATTGTTGCTCAGATGGACTTCCATCCTTTCTAGTGCTTGATTTATTTTTTGTTAAATCTCGACTTGCAAAATTAATTTTGAATCCCAACTTTTCAAATACCATTTCCTTTATGTATATTGTTTTAGTAAAATAAATCATTTCATATCTCAATCTTATTGTCCATGAAACAATTATCTTATACAAAAATCCAAAATATTTATGAAAACTTACACAATTAACATCATAATATTCAAAATACTTAACATGAAGAAAAGTAATAGGATCTAATGGGATTTTTCTCATAATCAACTAATCATAAATAAGATATGTGAATCAAGGTCAAATCCTTGATTTAGTCAAACAAATGTACTAAGGGTCAAATCCCTTCCTAAAGGTCATAGTCAAATCTAAAATCCTAATATCAATTATCATATCAATCATATATATTCATCTCACCCTATCTATCTACCAATTATCCTTCCCTTATCCTTCTAAAAAATTCCTATTGTATACCTCTCGCAATAACCATGGCATTCACTTTTCAAAGTATACTTGGAGTTTTCTAAGGAAAACTCCCAAGGATCCAACTTTTGGGGGAAAGAAAAAGGATGTTTGCTAAATAGCTTTTTAATCAACTTTTAGCTATTTTGAGGGCTTTTATCTATTTTATTAAGTCAATCAACTATTTTGAGTGTTTAATAAATGACTGTTTGAGTCAGCATTTTGGTCTTCAAAATTTAACTTTTTCAATTAGATGTTTGACATTTAGGGAACAAAAAGATATCATTATCCTTAATCAATTCAATTTTTGACACCCTTGCCCTTCATACATAGAAAAACCCTTACAAAAAATATGCATTAAATATATTTTATGATAAACTATTTCCTAATTGATTCATATGCATTAAATATATTATTTAATCATTCCTCTCTTTTTTTTTTCTCACTATCAATTTATAAGAAATAATAACATGAACAATGATAATAATAACAATTAGTAATAATAACAATAAACTTATTTTTTACCTAAAATTATCTATTTCTTAATAAAAAAAATTGTAACTATTTGTTTCTAGAAAGAAAATCTAATAAATAATAGATTATAATTATTTATTTTTAAAAGAAAATATAATAAGTATAATAAATTACAATTATTCATTTTTAAAAGAAATCTAATAAATAATAAATTATAATTCTTTATTTTTTAAAGAAAAATTAATAAATATAATAAATTATAATTATTTATTTCTTAAAAAAATCTAATAAATAATAAATTACAATTATCTTTTTTAAAAAAGAATTTAAAATCTGAAATATTATTAAAGTAAAAAAAATATTTAAATAAATTATAAAATATATATATCCTTATATTAATAGTAAACAACTGATTTTATTAAATATTTTTATACAAATAATTAATACTACCGACTGATCAAACCAATTAATATAATTAATTATCAACTACACACTGTTGCAATCGACTAGTTGCCAAACTCATAAATCTTTTGTAAAATCTCATAATAGTTGAATGGAAACATGGGTAACTATCATTCAACCCATACTACGCGCAAACCAAATCCCTTCTTGAAGTATTCCTTAAAACTTCTCTAATTCATATATAATTCAAATAATTCAAAATTAACTCCTAATGATCGATAACAATCACTTTGAAATCAACTCATCTCCTAGCATGTAGCGTATATTTTCTAAATTTACTCTATTTAATTTGATTGTAAATTAATGTTTAGACGTTGGGTTATCATTTAATATACATACCTAGCTTGGAGAATGATATATATATATATATATATATGTGTGTGTGTGTGTGTGTGTAAGAGGAAGGCTTGGACGGAGGGACGACGCCGGAGACTGAAGGTTCGTCGGCAGGTGCTGGTGGTTGGTCGCCGGACAGCGAGACGGTAGCAGTTGGTAGTCGGTCTCCCTTTCTCTCTTTCACTATGCCTCTGTTTTGCGAAAACAGAGAAATGGGTGGGGAAAGTTCGTTTTAAGGAAAAAGGATTCAAATAATTATATTAAGAAGAAACGAAAATAAATTTTGTGGCGTAAAAATTTTGGTAAAATAGTAGATATTTTGGTCCACATAAAATTCCATTTTAAGACGCGCTTTAGTTGTATATTTTATTTACAACATTAAATATAAATTTTTAATTTATAAATAAATAAAATTAATATATAATTTATGCTGTTTAATACCTATCATGATAAAACCAATAATAAATATTCCTTTTAGATTGTAAAGATCTAATTAAATAAAACTTAATCGTATTCAATAATTATAGATTTGTTCTAATTAAACTACTTAGTTATTTAGTAATTAAAATATAATACATTAATATTGATATCAACTATAAATATTAAGTATTTAAAATAGTAATTTAAATATTCTTTAATTAAATCTACAACTTAACTGAATAAGATACAATATGAACATGCATAAATTTTAGATTTTAAATTACTAAAACTAAAATATACTTAATACACATTAAATATCCAATCTAATAAAATAAAATATTAAATATGTTATTATAGATATTGAAAGTTAATTAAATTAAGCTCCAAAGTCGTTAAATAAAATTTAAGATATGAACTTTCTATAACAAAGCAAAGTAAGTGATTATTTAATAGGTGAAATAATGATGCTTGGAACATTTAAAATAACAACATATAATAATAATATTATTTAAAATAGTTATTATTAAAACTACAATTTATCTCAAACGAGTTAAATAGCTGATATAATAAAAGAAATACCTTAAATACATTAGAATCTAACTAAATAAAATTACAACAACATTCAGTAAAACTTATGATTTAAATTTGTATCATAGAGTATCTAAAATATTTCTTTAGTTTTCAAAATAAATTATTAAATCAAAATATTTAAAATATTATTTAAATTAAATTATTTATCTTTTCAAAACAATTAATAAAACAATTCACAAATTTACAAAAATTATGAAATCGTAAATTTTCAGATGAAGTCTATATTAAAACTCTTTAGTATAATGCTATTTGAAAAAGAATTTTATAAAAGTTCACTTAAAAGAATTTCTCTTTTTTTTATTGATATTATATTACCATTGCACCGCAATTTAAACCCTTGCTCTAAGTAGATAGACATACTTTCATGTTAAAAAAAAAAAAATACAAATCAGCATAGTTATCGCTACCACGTATTCCTTTTTTTTTTTTTTTTTAACGTGCAGTTAGGTATTTTTCTATGGGTATTTGAAACCGTAAAAATTGTCTTCAGTGGAACTAAATCACACTCTCTCTTTATTCTTTTTTTTTTTTTTTTTTGTAATTTAGAGAGTTGATTTGCAGTTGAGTGCACTATTAAAAAACTCCAACCTAAAATTAACTGGAATGCTCCATATATTTTTATATAAATTAAATAAATCCTTATTAATTATTGTAACATTGGATGCATATAAATATGGTGTTAAAACTTTTAGATTATAAAAGTTTTGCACTGTCGAATATTTATGAAACCTTTGAACTTAAAGATACTTTAATAATTCTTCAATGGAATTAATTTTTGAACTTAAAAAAAAAAAAAAATCGAGTGTCATAAAACCGTTCAGACTAAATTGCAAAAAAACAGTTTGAATTGATTCTATTTAAAAGAAAAATTATTCTTTATCCAAATCAAACCAAAGGGCAAAAACTCATTGCAGTATTATAAGTATATTTTGTTCAAGCAACTGCCTAAACTAACCCCACAAACCCCCAAATTTGCTGTTCTTCATTGACCACAACAATGACTTGTTCTCTCCTTGTGTTTTCATGTTCGTTGACCAGATTCATTTATAGATGATAATGGCCACTAGATGTGACTAATTTAATTGAATAACCTTCTTTTGAGTGAGATATTATCATCTACAATAAATCTACTATGTAAGATTTTTTTTTTATCTTATATCTTAAATTTTTCTGTTTGTTTAGTTTTTCATTGAATAAAATAATTCTTGGCATTTCTCATGCTCATCTAAAAAATAACAATATAAAATCATTGAAAATCTCCAGTGCCTTTGAAAAGTGGCAACCAGTCTAATTTGTTTCCCTTCGAGGAATATAAAATTGTAGTTGCCCACATTGACCTGCCTGACTCCTACGGCAACAAATCAATCACAACGCCGCTAAATAGTCAAATGTTCTGTTTAATTGACGTTTCAAACTTTCATTCTTACAACGTCAAAAACATGCTTAAAAGATTTTCTATCTCTTCTCCTTTCATATCTTTGTCCACCAATACATGTAAAAAACAAAGTGCATAGAAGTTGGAATGATAATATTATACTCCATCACTTATTCAACAGAAGAGCAAAAATCATGAGATCATCAAACATGGCTGCCTTAAAATGCTATGTTTCTGTCAATTTCTATCTACTTGTTTTCCTAATAGGGTTTCATAGCTCGGAAATCGAAGCTGCTCCCACTTATAGCGCTTATTTCTGCGGAAACGAGACTTACAATTCCACCACCAAATTCCACACCAATCTCAATGTCCTCCTGGCTTCTCTCACCTCCAACGCCACCCGAGACAGCGGTTACTATACGACTGCCATGGGATTTGGAAGCACCGACGCAGTCAATGGACTCTTTCTCTGCCGCGGTGACATCAACTCCACCGTTTGCCAAGACTGCGTGTCCGCTGCAGCCAAGGAGATTATCCGCCGTTGCCCTAACCAAACCGAGGCCATAGTCTGGTACGTCGAGTGTATGATGCGTTACACAAGTC
>JANHAO010030200.1:0-10232 GCA_026873985.1 Saraca asoca | reverse complement strand
TATATAAAATTATTTATTATATAAAAAATATTAAAAATATTATTTATTCGACCAATTAAAAATATTATTTATTATATAAAAAAAAATCCAATGGAATATTCCAACGGACAAATCCGTTGGAATTTTTTTCCCATGGACAATGTCCACGGTAAATTCCGTTTGACTAATAATTCCAACGGATATTATCCGTTGGAATTTCCATTTGAATCAATGCGTGAGATTTATTCCCAATTCGTATTTCAACGGATGTAATCCGTTGGAATTGGCCGTTGGAATTGCTGTTGGAATTTCTAATTCCAACGAAGGGTTTTCCAACGGAACTAAATCCGTTGGAATTTCTGTTGGAGTACCTGATTCCAACGGATTTAGTTAAAATTCCAACAAATTTTTTCCATTGGAAATTTAATTTTTTCTTGTAGCGACAGACAATTGAAGAAACCGTGCATAAAATCCCTAAATTTAACTCCATTGGTGCTTGAAGACATAATGTCACAATGCTTCTAAAGTGGAAAAGCTCCTATTTATCTTTCTTAATTGAATTAGTTTTGCGTTTTATCTGTCATTTTTGTAACGAAATAAGGTACAAATCAGATTTTTCCAATGCAAAAGCAACTTTTAGGTACCCTAGGATGCGCCAAGTCTTCTAATGCATTATTTATTATTTAGTAGAAGAAAGCACATCATTGTTGACTCAAATTCATATGACTATATTGATAATGTTTTAGCAATATAACGATTGATTCAGATAATCCTTCATCTTATTCTGATTGTTAATTGTTAATGATTGGAATGAATCAAAGCCAAACATGTTTTTCACCATAACTTGAACTGACTGAAATAATAAGTTGGATGGTTATTTCAAGTTATTCCCATGACAATTGGAGTGAAAACGTTTCCAATAAATTTTATTGTTGATGTTGACTTTTATGTTTGCCAACATATAATTCATAAAATAAAAAAAAAAATGAATGCATAAATCAAAACTAATACCGCGGTAACCTAATTTAAACACCGAAAGGTTTATTGATTTTGAACAATTGAACAATTTTTTTTATTTAGATGAAAGGAAGATTGCAACCTGCGCATCGCATGTTTTACTCTTTAAAGATATATAATGTATACAAATTTTTTTCTTCAAAACGCGGCTCCCCAATATATATATGATTATGTTAAAAATACAGACTAATTCAGCTGAAGTATGTATAAAATTTCATTAATTTTCAGACTTACTTAATAAATTAAATTATGATATTATAGACTATATTATTTATGAGGTCGAAAAATTATAATGTAGGATTATAAGCATTGGAAAATTGTCATTAAAATTAGCTTCAAATGTTTAAAAAAAAAAAATTCTTACCTTCAAGCGAGAAAGCTTAGTCACTTAATTAAAAAAAAACTCTTTAATTTAAAGGAAAAAGATTGCAGCCTTGTTAATTGAAGTACTTATTTTTCCCATTTTTGTTGTTCATTGTCATGAACTTTCCATGAATAGAATATATTATTCAATCTTTTTCATATTTTTAATTTATTTATTTTTCAATTAGTGAGAAAGCAGATTAAGAATAGAAAAGTAAATAGAAATGAATCACTTTCATTTATGACATTCTAAATATTAAAATAAATCATATTAATCTATATTGTAAATATTTACTCCAAATATTTTCTCATAGTTATTACAGAAGTCTATGTACAAATATGGAAATAAGACAATCAATTTCATTTGTCATCCTTGATATTGAAACAAATCATTAATCTCTAATATTCTTATAGTTCGGATGTGGAACACAAAATTAACATAAATTCGGTAACTTGCTTATTTGCTAAGTTTGAAAATTTTTATATAAAAACTTAACACAATGTTATATGTATGAGTTCTCTGTCCAATAACAAAATATTACAACGAGTTAAAATAACTTTAGTTAGTGTGAAAGAATAAACAAAATAAAAGATTGAAAGTATGGTCATGTGATTATGCATTCACTTATAATAATAAATTGGTTTTGTCTTTATTTTGCTCAAAGGAATATTTAAAAAAAAAAATGTTGCCTTTAAATTCTATCCCCTAAGTTGCCTGGGTAAAGGCTAATTTTAATTAAGGATCGACACGTAGCCCAATTATTTTGGACTTCTTGTGGGCTAAAATGCTGGGCTTGCACTCCAAAAGTTTATACTTAGGCTATTCAGAGATGACAGTGAGCACTGGAAGAAACCACCAGACAAGAGGCTGAACTGAGAAGAGCCTGTGCGTCAGTGAAGTCACGGAGGTTCAAAACCCCTCTCTCACTCTGCCTTGAGCAAGAAGAAAAAACCCTTTAGTTTAGTGTATTACCCTGCTCAAAGGCCAATAGACCGGTACATTGTTGAATCCGAAGCGAAAGCTTAAAAGGATGTTCAGGAACCAGTACGACACTGACGTGACGACGTGGAGCCCTGCTGGGAGGCTCTTCCAGGTCGAGTACGCTATGGAGGCGGTGAAGCAAGGTTCCGCCGCGATAGGGCTCCGATCTAAATCCCATGTGGTTCTGGCTTGCGTCAATAAGGCTAATTCCGAGCTCTCCTCGCACCAGAAGAAGATCTTCAAGGTTGATGATCACATCGGAGTCGCCATTGCTGGCCTTACTGCTGATGGCCGAGTTCTCTCTCGCTATATGCGATCTGAGTGTATCAACTATAGCTACACCTATGAGTCTCCGCTTCCCGTCGGTCGACTCGTTGTTCAACTCGCCGATAAGGCTCAGGTCCGTTTCTCATAATAGAATTTCTCTCTTTTTAACTGTTAGTTTTGCTGTCATGGTTGTAAAGGAGTGAATTGCGGCGGTGGTAGTGGTTGACTCGGTTGTAGAATTGGACTTGAGGTTTTGGTTAGGAGAATGGGATTGGATTTTGCTGAAGTACTCTGGGGAGCTAGGAAATTCTCAGTCATTGGAAAGAAATGAAAACCGGTATGCTGGAAATCAAGTAACATTGGATTTCGGGGGAAATGTATTGGGTTTACTAAGTAGTGAACTCATTAGGTTAAGTGAACCATAAATGTTGGGAAATGGTGGATCTTTTCATCGGTTCTCTGCAGGACTGAAAATTCTTAGGCTTATTGGACATTGGTTACTCTTTTTTAAGGTCTTTTTGATAGATGGTAGAAGCTGTTATTCCGAGTTAAAATACTTGGACACTCTGGATATGGTGCTGCCAAGGTAGGTTTTGGATCTTGGATAGTTGAGTCCAGTTTTGACAAAATGCAAATCTCATGCATGTGTGTTTTGTGTGAAAAAAAAATAAGGGTTTTCTGCACTGTTGGTAAGGGGCATGTCATGGCATTTGAGTACCTTCTCCTTTCCATTTGTTTCTCCTAGATTTCGTGATCGCTCTTGCTATCAAGAATTTCTTTTGAGGTATTCACAGTGGGCAAGTAGACTAACAAGTAGTAATGTTTATTTTCTGCTAAATTCCTTTCCGAGAGGGCTGTTATCTTAGTAGCTTTGGCTTAGGCAAGGTATTTCTGCTCATTGGTTGATAAGTTTATTGCAATCGGGGCTTTAAACGTCTTTTTAAATTGCCTACTTTCTATTCTTCTTGCTGATGTTGTGAGTTTTCTTGTGGGTGTTCTAGGTTGCTCTATCTGATTGTAAAATAGTATGGTACTCGCATGCTTTGGATTTATGCTTAAATTTGGAAGTTCTGAAATATTGTGTGCCTTGAGCTGGGTAGTTCCTTGCATCTGCCAGCAAGGGGTTAGCCCAATTTTGAGTATTTTTTGGACTCTAGCTCGGTTTACTATCTGAGATTGCTGACATTGGTTAAGTCTATCATGTCACTTTTTAGTATATGAAGTATGAAAGAAAAGAACATAACAATAACTTGAAGGATGGCCATATTCTACCAAATGATGTATCTCATGGTGCTAATTGCCAAAGTCAGGCATGCGAAGATATAGAGGTGGCAGTTGTATGAAGTGAAACGTATTTTTTTAGCTTTCTATAAAAGAAAAAAAAATTATAGTTTGAATTTATATTAGCTGAACCATCTCTTTCTACCTAGGTAGGAATCTTACATTTTTGAACAACAAGGACACAAGAAAAATCATTATTTTTGTCAGTTTCTTAAATATAGTTGTTTTTAGATGAGAAATTTTCTTAATATTATCACTAAATGAGAAACTCATCTGTTCACTTTGTATAGAATAAAACCACTAGTTTATCTAATCTGTGTTGTTTATTTTTCATAATATATAATTTTACCTGCATTTGATAGGCAAAAGGTAAGAGGGATGGGTACTGGGAAATAAAGCTTGTGCATGTATATGCAGAGTTTCTTAAAATAGTTTGTTCAGATAAGAAATTTTCTTAATATCGTCACTATATGAGGAACTCATCTGGTTACTTTGTATCGAATAAAACCACTGGTATATCTAATCAGCATTGTTCATTTTTCATTGTATAAAATTTTACTTGTGTTTGATTGGTAAAAGGTAGGAGGGATGGGGACTGGGAAACAAGAGCTCACCTCATCTGTATATATATGGAGTTTCTTACAAGAGCTTCCTCTCATCTGTAATTGTGATGCATATTTGATTGGCAGGTTTGCACCCAACGGTCATGGAAACGGCCCTATGGAGTTGGTCTCCTGGTAGCTGGCTTAGATGAATCTGGAGCTCACCTCTACTACAACTGCCCGAGTGGAAACTACTTTGAATACCAGGCTTTTGCAATTGGGTCTCGTTCACAAGCTGCAAAGACATATTTAGAGCGCAGGTATGAGAACTTCACAGGCTCCTCAAGGGAAGATCTGATCAAGGATGCCCTTATTGCAACAAGGGAGACCTTGCAAGGGGAAAAACTCACAAGTTCAATATGCACAATTGCTGTGGTTGGTATTGGTGAGCCATTCCACATATTGGATCCGGAAACTGTGCAGCAATTGATTGATGACTTTGAGATAGTGAGGGGGGACGAAGTTCCTCCTGCTGATCCCCAGCCTCCTGCCGAGGAGTCTTCTGGTGCAGATGAGGGTGCTCCTGCTGACCAAGGTGTTGCTCCAATGGACATCTGATAATTTAAGATTTAGTGCCGAGATGTGTTTAAGAAACTAGAGATAAGTGGTATTAGTTGTGTCATGAGAGAAAAAATATACCTTGTTGATGGATATTTTTTCCTTAATCTTTTTTGGTTCTGCAATTCATCTGGCCTATCATCGTAAACGCTTATGGCAGCGTTCGTGGACTTTTAAATCTAAAGTTACTCTGAGATTTGATAACCTGAAATTCGTGGTGTCAATCTGACATGCAAACCGATAATGTTTATTGTGTACAAATTTCTGAGAAATTGCGTAGGCTAGTGTATAGTGACACCATTAACAGATATATTAAGCATTACAAATCAGTTGCTCTATATAATAAATGTTTCCCAATAAAACAAGTATTTCTTATGATAAACTAAGAGGTCAAATTTATTTGAGATTCTTCATTAACTTAGCATATAATTTTAGACTCCAATTTATTATAATTTATATAGCAGAAAAAAAAGAAAAAAAAAACCTCTATAGTGGAAACGTGATATGGGGCATTTGTAATTCGTTTGTTGTCGAAATATTTATGACCTTAATTTTGAAATCTTAGTGCTGAAATTTATCTGGAGTTGCTCTAGTACTCAATGTCAAAATACACGTTATTACGCAGTGCTTGGACAGAAAAAGGACGAAAATTCGAATAGATGCGATTGGTCCAGTTTGTATCAGGCAACAGGCATTGTGATCAAGCTCAAGGAACAATGGGAACTACGTTAGTCTCTGACGCAATCGAGGCTCTTTCCTTAACACAATCTCACACATTCTGTTACATCATACTTCACCTCTTGCTTTGCAAATGTCAATTGTAAAACCAAAAAATTAATTTAATAAGCCATCCTTTGGTGTATAGCTTCCATAGCTTGCATCTGACATGCTAATCAGTAGAAATTTTCAAACCCGCGATGAACATAAAATTCAGGCCACAAATACGACAGCACATTAAGTCACGACAATGAGTGTTCGGATAACATGAAGTTCTTTCAACTAGAGCTTCAGAAGACAAAAATCATGTCACACCCAAATCCAACAACGACTAGACGTCAAAACCACGAGAAACATGCAAATCACTTGAATTGGATACATCAAACATCAAAGATCAATAACATACACGATCCTTAAAGGCCCTTATCTTTCCCAAAGTAGAAAACAGATCATTAAATAATATAGGACAATTAATTCCCGGATCTGGAAAGGAGCCATAATTCTAGCCTAAAACATGTCTGGTATTATTGGGAATGAAAATAAGCCCTCTTCCATGAATTTGAACAAAACAAGAATATCCCTTGATGCCATTTTAAGCTGAAACTAAATGAAATAGCCTTTTGGGGAAAAAAAAAAATAAAAAAGGCCTCACTTTTGAGCTTTTTGTTCTTTATCAGGGAGGACATTATCCGGAAGAATAAGCTCGGGAGGTGTTTCACGAACAACACCCAGCATTGAATCATACTCCTCATCTTTGCGTGCAAACTTCTTCCGCAGCACCTTCTCAAACTCAATCTCATCAAAGGACTTTGCATTTTCAGCTGCATGGACCTGTGCAAGATTAGTATAATTGGTGGCCGACTGGGAGATAAATGCTATTTCTTCATCAGTGAGCTTCCTCAGGAACTTTGCTGGATTGCCTCCCCATACCTGCAACATTTAGAAGGTAGTGCTCATAGAAATTGAATGATGCATATTCAAAGAAGCATTCAAGAAGAGAATCTTGTCTAAATCTTCAGTCCCTAGCCCATGCTAAATTTAGAAGCAATGTCCAGGAGTGCTTTCAATCTAATAACGAAAATTTAAGATCAAGTAAAGCACAAATATCAAGAGCGGTCGTAATCTGTGATGTATATTTGATGTGAGGATGACATCTCAGGCTCTCTTTAAATATGTCCTAACTGCAGCATTTTAAGGCATTCAACAGTTTTTCAATTTCATCAAATAAGCTTCAACTTTTTAAGCAATATTTTATCAAGGAGTATGACATTAGTAGTAAGAAAACAGTCAAGGCAAGTAATTTAAAAATGTAGAATTCAGGAGCATAGGCACAAGGGATTAGAATTACAGTTAATAATAAACACCTTAGAAATTAGATTGGTTGTTGGTGGTGGTCTTATAGTACCTTAACTCTTACAGTGATTTCCCAAACTAGCATGCCCGAACATAAACACAATCCTATTATTTAATGAATACGTTGGCATGCATATACTCACAGGCATACCTCTCCACTGGGAATTCTTGTATTCTGTCTCACAAGGGCTCCGGCGGCAACCATGCCATTTTTCTCAACAATGACACCATCAAGCAGTGTTGCGCCCATACCAACAAAAGCCTCATCCTCAACAGTACAGCCATGTAAAACAGCACTATGACCTGCCCAGTGTTAAAATTTAAGTTGCTGTGAAAGCGTAGGAAGCAGCAGCAATCATGATCTTGAAAAGAAAAAATATTACTTACCAACAGTAACATTGTCTCCAATAATAGTTGGCAATACCTTCCCACTTAAATTTGACTTTGCAACATGCACAAGGGAGTTATCCTGTATGTTAGTTCCACTGCCGACACTGATGCTGTTCACATCACCTATGCGAAAAGTGAAGTTCAAATATTATTCATGAATATCTTATGAATGGAGATTCAAAAAAACATTGGCTTGAGAAGAAGAAAAAGCTGCTGGATTGGATTGGATAGCTACAATGATAAGGGCCACTACCTCTATTAAAAAAAAAAAATGTAACGAAGTATTCTACACAGATCCTTATTAGACGTGAAGCATTAAAAGATAAAATGTTAGCACTTCTAATTGGTCAGTTAAAGGCCTTACCTCTCAAGACACATCCATACCAGATAGATGACCCCCTTCCAACTTGAACATCTCCTATGATGGAGGCACTTGGAGCAACAAATGCATCCTTATCAACAATAGGAGCCTTATCAAATATGTTCATGAGAGTCCGATGCCTAGACACTAAACAAAAGAAGGGAGACGATCAATTTATATGTTTCATGGCATAAAGACAAGCCAGTAAGTGAAAATCAAATAAATTAGACGACCCAGAAGTAAGCTCAAACATAGTAAAACATGTGCCTCCAGTATGCCAATAAGAAATGCACAAAAAATTCACACATCAATTGTGACATAGCCTCTCAGATTTAAAACGTTTCAGCCAATACATTCAAAACAAAACCTGAACACTCATTGGAATGATTAACTACGTCACTGAATATAAACACTGTCACTATGGAACAGGCGGGAAAGACATTTAAACTTTAATAGAACATTGTTCTAAGACGGCAACGATTAACTGATTAACATATGTAACTGGTCATAGACAAACCACAAAATTATGACGAAAATCGCAGATTCTACCAATCATGAAGAGATTAGATATCGAAGAAATTGAAGCGAAAACTGGATCTCTGAGCTTGGAGAAGGGAGGAATAAGAAGGATTTACGGTGTTCTTGGAAGTAGTAGTTGCCCTGAAGGCGGCAACCGAGGCGATCAATGGCCTGTCCAGTCTCTCGAATCCAGAATCCAACGGTGTAAATCGCTCTCCCTAGCGTTCCCATTTCCAATTTCTACCTCTGAATGGTGCTTTTCACTAACAGTGAAGTCACTATAGGCTTCAAGCTTCTCCAAGTTAAAGCTCTATGTCTGTTTGGTGTGATTGGGAATGAAAGATAGAAATGCAGGGCGACTCGGCGAGAAAGCATCCTAGTTCCTAGTGGTAGGGTAGTATATCCTACATAATGGGGAGGGCAAAATAGACTTTTCATCTTGAAGGGATGTTAAATTACCGAAAGCAAAGCACTAATACGGTGCGTTTTACTTTGTAAGTTAGTCAGCAGGAAAATTGCATTCCGAAGACGGACCCTTTATTGCCTCGATTGGAACTCAGAGATGCATTTACCGTGTTTGTAAACTTTCTGGTTTAATATCTTGTTGCCATTACGCTTTCTTAAAGGTGATTTGTTCAAATCACAACATTCATTGGCTGGCCTGTTTCATTGATTGAGTGATTATATGAATAAACCTCATGGAAATATTGATGTGATCACCATTCACTGTTTTTCTTCGGAACCAACCTTATCATAATTTTCTTACCGGTGATTTCTTGTTAGTTTCGTTTGTTATGTTTCCATATGAATTTGATGGAATTGATTGATTGTTGGGCAACATTCATTTGAACTTAAACGATTTTGGTCTATATATGTGTTTGTTATTTCTATATTTATCTTTAGATGTTGTCGGTGGAGGATAGTCTTAGTCTGATGGGCGGTTGCTGAGAATAACTTGAAAATCCTAGTTTTTTGTTCCTTAAATTTGCCTGTCTAATTAATAAATCAACCAGTTGGTAATAATAGTCTTATATGTTATTTAAAACTGCAGGAAGTTGAGACACGAAGATTTTTATCATGGAAGGAGCGGGGGGCGATGTTGCCTCCACGGTGGCACCTATTGTTCAGTGGAGGAACGATTTTTCTAGAGCATTTCAATACTATTTGGATCGATCTACACCTCACCCAGTTCAGAGGTGGCTTGGAACTCTTGCTGCTGCAGCTATTTATGTCTTAAGAGTTTACTATGTTCAAGGTTTCTACGTTGTGTCCTACGCTCTGGGCATCTATATCTTGAATCTGTTGATTGGTTTCCTTTCACCAAAAGTTGATCCTGAACTTGAAGCTTTGGATGGGGCTGCACTGCCAACTAAAGATTCAGATGAGTTCAAACCATTTGTTCGTCGCCTGCCAGAATTCAAATTCTGGTAATATGACACTTCCCTTTGTGAAGTTATGATAAAGTGTTGGTTTGCATCGATATATCTCTCTCTGTGATTATGACTGTCCTCTTCCCACTTTTAGGGACTTTTATGAAGTACATATGCATGGTTAATGAAAACATTTTGGTTTATAATGTTGTTATGATGCAATACAATTGTTAAATCCTAGTTTAGATTCTCCGGTTTGAGTTAATCAGTTTTGTAGTCTTTTCTGTTGTCTTTGTATGTCTTCTCCCCACTCCCCCTCCGAACGCCCCCACGCCCCCCCCCCCTCCATCACCCCGCCCGACAGACCCCCCCCTCTCTCTCTCTCTCTCTCTCTCTCTCTCTCTCTCTCTCTCTCCTATCATTTAAACAAGCAAAAAAGAGTTATTCATAAGCAAATCTTATTTATATTCACT
>JANHAO010030199.1:0-10202 GCA_026873985.1 Saraca asoca | reverse complement strand
TAACAATATTATTTAGATAATTTTTAATTGTGAATCATGGGAGTGGACATGTAATTTTTAATTGTAAAAAGTATGATTTTTTTTTCATTAAAGTTACAAGTCTATGTAAATTCATTCTCTCCCCTAGGGAAGCAAAAGTCTTGTAATATGTGCAAGGAGGGAATCATACGTCAATTCATTTCATTCATAAATTAATACTAATTGCTTATTTCATGTAATTTGATTTTAATTTATCTAATTATTCTTGTTGTGTCATTGTCTATATGTACATAAAATAGAAATACACAAAAGTAAATGTATTTATAATCTTACATTTTGTACTCTCTTTTTTTTGCCATACATACATATATCTAAATTTTAATCTCATAATATTAATAGTGATTCAATATTGGTTGAGTCCCAATATATTAAGAGGAGATCAAGAACATTCAAAGTCTATTCCACCCTAACATTAAAGCATTAGACTTTAGTTACATAAAATGGTATGAATCAATACACATCACAAGGGGCCACTTTATAACTATTCTCTTTGTAGAATGTCCAAGTCTTCCTTCCTACACAGACAGTCATCAAATGGCAAACAAACATTTGTGAAGAAGATCACTTAACTCAAAAGAAAATCAAATTATGAAGATTTTCTTTCAGAATTAATAATAAAAAATGCTAAAAAAAACTACCTTCAACTTTGGATGGTTCTACTCCCAATCAATTTTAAAAATTTGGAATCAAAATATTAAATTATACAAAACTTTAGAATTAACATTTATTATTTATTTAATTAATCATTTATAATATAAATTTAGTAGATAAAATATGAATGATTATAAATTAGTTGTGAACACTGACAAGAACCGCTACAACTTTTGCACATCTTCATTCTATTCAAATGGACAATTCAGGATAATTAACAGCTTGACTAAAGTTATGAAAGAGATTTATTGCACTGCAATTTTCATTAATTGAAAAATAAGACAACACTCTAATTATCTTATATAAAATAATTTTTTAAATAGTTGATTTGTTTATCTTGATTTCCATTTTTTAAGTATGTTTAGTTCATTATCAACTTATAAATCAGAATATTGGAGAAAAAAAAGGAGTAGATTGATTTAGATCGATAAAATGACATCTTGTTGTAATTCATACTTCTAAATTTAATTTGTCTACTTTTTTTAAGTCTTCCAATGCTGAATATCCATCACAATGGTCACTTTAGACATATTATTTGCTCATTATCCAAGTCTTCAGCCAAAGAAACATGGCTTCATGTACAAAAGAGATACCTCGTAAAAGGAAGAATTATGATGTAATCTATCTAATAAGATAGAGTAATGATAAAAGAGAGAATTTAAAACAAGATTGGAAGTGTTGGTTTAGCCACACAAATTTCAATTTATTTTTTAATTTTTAATTATGTATTTTTTCAAAAAAAAAAACAGCAAATTAACCAATAAAGGAGTGAATCTACAATAAATTATTTCTACATCATATTTACATTAGTTGAGTATCACTGATAATAATTTCATTTGTTCTTTCTGGAATATCCTACATAACAAGCCCTTTTTTCTTTTTTTCTTTTTTTTGCGATGTGTACATACATCAGTTGTGAATTTATTTATTATTCTTTGAAAAATAAATTTTTTAGATTTATAATATAATAATTTTATCGATATCATTTTATATAACTTTCGGAGAAGAAAAGAATAAAGAATACATATGAAAAGTCATATATTGGCCACGTCACAGAAAGTTCATCACAAGGGAATTTTTCATTCATATCGAGTAGAATTTGTAATAGCGAGACTTAATTAATTTATAATTAAAATTCTTATACTTAATTGATATAAATATAGAATCAGAAAATAAGTTGATTTAAACTCCCTTTTTTAAGAGTTAAATTTTCTCATGTTTACTCTAACTTTTGGGTTAATTTATATTATGGGTCAAGTTATTTTATTGTTACTGATTTATTTTTCTCTGGATTTAGCATGCATGCTTTAAATATTTTGATTTCATATATTTTGTATATCTACAAAATAATCAATATAAATATAAATATACATATATATATATATATTTAAGAGGGAGAGGGGTACAATGATTTATATACAAATTTTTCACAAATACTAGATTATTTTTTCTAGATAACTAGCTTATCTTGTGCATATTATCCCATGAATATTTTTTTCAACTCGGATATTGTTTGTTAATAACCATACTCTTTTTGTAAATATATTGTAATGCATTAATTATTTTTAAACCAACAAAAATAAGTAAGACACAAAACATTACGTGAATTTATTCACAAGATTCATGATATTGTTTTTAAAAGTGGGCTCTCATCTCATTCACATATTTATCTGTATAAGGCTAACCATCTTTTAATTTAAATATGTATAAAGTTTACACGTTATTTTTTTTATTAAATAGTGCTCTCAAAATTTGTAGAAGAAAATGTAAAAATTTAATAATATTGAGGATGGTTGGCTCCCAACTACAATAAAAAAAAGGATACTAGGAACGTTCAAAGTCCAATCACGTTTGATTCCATGTCGACGAAGCCACCAATTGGTATGAAAATTTTTGTCAGGAAACTTCGTGTTATGTCTATTTGATGTCTTACACGTCTATACCAAAGTCTTCCACTTTTGTAGGCTTTGTGGACTTTTTATATTTGATATTTTGGTTAGATATTTAACATAGATTTGCTTGTATCTAATTCTCCAATTTGGGGTGCTTAAAGCGGTTGGATTTTCTTCCTAAGTTATAAAAATTTAAAATTAAAATTTTAAACTATAAATTTTTTTTTTTAAATTTAACATTTGCCTTCTATGTAATTAATTGTCTAATTTAATCATATGACTTTCTCATACAATTCTTAAACAAGTATTATCAAGGAAAAGTTAGAGGAAAATTATGGAGGACTTAAATATAATTTATTAAAGACTTTAATAAAAATATTTTAATTTTGAAAGATTATGTATCAATTTTTTAAAAATTTTCAAAATATATAAGAAATTTTTTCTAATAGTATTATATTATAGATATTGATTTATCACATTATTTTTATGTACTTTTTATGTGATATAATTAATAAAAATTAAATTAAATATATAAATATGAAATAAATACGTAAGAATAAATTTATTGTGTATTTATTTCTTTTTGATTGAAAAATAAGTTTTTTGGAATTATAATTTAATAATTTTGGAATTAAGATTTAAAATTTGTAGAAGGAAATGAAAAAATAAATGATGTATTTCAAACATTATGATGGAATGCTTTCATGTTGTATATGTAAAAAATGCTACATTCATTCATTTATTTCACAAACTAGTTTGAAATTTGTGAAATTTGCACGATTTAAGAGTTTAATTAATTTTATGTGATAATAATTTGTAATGTAAACTTAAATTATAAATTATAATTATAATGTATTCAAATTTAGGCAAGCTATCATTATATTTTTATCTATTATATGATTATATAGTTGGTATAATTATATTCATGTTAATTATGAAAGAATATTATATTTCTTTTAATTTGATAAATTTTTTTCATTAATATTTTAAATTAATTAAATTTATCATTTAAATTTTTTTTATCTTTTCAAAAATATTTCTTGATATAATACTTGGATAAATTTATTTATAAATGATTTTATTTAAAATTTTGAATTAACTTCTTCATGTTAGAAATTTTATTTTAATTATCTAATTGATAAGAGTTTATGCATACCCTCAAACTATTTTGTTAACTATATTTATATTTAGATGTCATAACTAATATATTATTTTTAAGAAAATATATATTTTAGAAATATTTTTATGATATTTAACAAATATTTTAAATTGTAATTATGATAAATACTTAAAAGTAATAAAAATTTAAAAAAAATTAAGAAATATCAAATTAGTATTTGATATTTAAAGATAATGTGAAAATTTAAAGAATACAAATTTTTAAATATATATTATCTATCAAATCAAAATTCAGAAGTTATATCATGATTTGAATTAAAACAGGAAAGACAAAAAAAAAAAGTGCTTTTGACTTTTCATTTATTGGCGAGCACAAGACATTATCTTTATATTGACATTTGAGTGAAAATGAATATAAGAGCTATTATAATATTAAGGAAATTAGCACTTAGTGAATTTTTAACAAAATTTGATTTTAACTGCCCTACTTATTATTTGGTCCCTTGTTCATGTTAGCCAATTATTCACACATTTATATTTAAATATACAAAATTAAAATTAAATATATGTATGGTTTTGCACAATTTATACCCTAATTTTTAAATCTAATAATAGTGACAGTGATGACATGATTTGTTCCAAATAATATAGGAGACTAACAACGTTTGAATTCTGCTTAGCTAGCAATGGACTTTAACTTCACAGCATGACCTTGGCACATTTTCCAAGTCTTTCTTCATCACAAATGGGGATGAAATTATGTCAGGTTGAGCTAGGCTTTGTCTAAAAATCTAAAATAGGTTAGGCTTACATAAAAAATATTTGGCTTAACTTAGTCTATAAGCTTAGTGTAGGTTTAAAGTTTGAACTGGCCTAATTCGCATAGAAAATTTTCATGGTTAGACCTAACTCTATTAGTTTATATTGGCTTATTAGTTATTATTAATTATCTCCAAAAATACTATTAAAACTATAATATTATAAAATAAATATAAATATATTAATGTTGATGGTGAAATACGATTAACATCCAAACAGCAAGTTGCAAGTGTGTGTGAAAGTAAGGAAGAGAATGAAAAAAAAGAAGGAACAATGAACACTAGAAACTTTTTAATGTGATTCGGTAAAAGTCAATGTGACCTTTACATCCACAGTGATTTATATTTACTATTGGATGGTTGTTTCTCTATTCAGAGCAACAATATAAGCGTTATCACACTATTTTGACAAAGTTTCTACATGTAGTTTTCACTATTTCTTACAATGATCTCCTCCCTCTTATTTATAGAAGTAAAATGATTACAAGTATAATTTGATAAATTGTAAATATGTCTATTCCGCCGTATCGGGCAATAAATGCTTGACGGACAATAAATAATTGGCATTTCACTATCGGATTGTTGGGGGCTGATATGTCAGTTTTGGGGACTGATTTGTCAGTTGAGAGAAAGTGCCTTGAACTGCTGACTAGGTTTTGGCATTTCATACCCAATGCTTAAGATAGCTCGCTTGGCAGTCCGAGCTCGCGCTGGGCAATCTACTGACTATGCAAGTTGGTCTCATACTTGGGTTCAATAGGAAAGAGTTTGCTAGCAGGTGATCGAGGCAGCATGCTTCGCTCAACGAATTGGAGTTTCTATCTTGGTCTTGTCCTATATCTTGAGCTTGTGGTTAGCGAGCTGGAGTTTCTATCTTAGTCTCATCCTGCGTCCGGAGCTCGTGGTTAGCGGGCTAATGGCTCTGACAAACGATCTCAATTTTTAGATGATTTAGACCTTTTCTGATTGAATTTATTTCTTATTGGGCCTCAGCTCATTTCACATTATCCATAAAATACCCATAAGAATTATAAATTCATCATTTACACTTGAAATTGCAATGATAGACGGAGAGATTGCAAGATACTTAGTATTGTAACAATATTATTTAAATAATTTTTAATTGTGAATCATAGGAGTGGACATGTAATTTTTAATCGTAAAAAGTATGATTTTTTTTTTTTAATAGAAGTTACAAGTCTGTATGTATATTCATTCTCTCTCTCCCAAGGAAGCAAAACTCTTGTAATATGTGCAAGGAAGGAATGATACATCAATTCATTTTATTTCATAAATTAACACTAATTACTTATTTCATGGAATTTGATTTTCATTTATCTAATTATTCTTATTGTGTAATTGTCTATGTACATAAAATAAAAATACACAGAAGCAAAAGTATTTATAATCTTACATTTTATACTCTCTTTTATTTTGCCATGCATACATAAATCTAAATTTTAATATAATAATATTGATAGTGAATTAATGTTGGTTGGGTCCCAATATAGTAAGAGAAGACCAACAACATTCAAAGTCTACTCCGCCCAAACATAAAAGCATTAGACTCTAGCTACATAAAATGGCATGAATCAATATACATTACAAGGGGCCACTTTATTCTCTTTGTAGAATTTCCAAGCCTTCCTTCCTATACAAACAATCATCAAATGGCAAACAAACATTTGTGAAAGAGATCACTTAACTTAAAAGAAGATCAAACTACGAAGATTTTTTTTTTCAGAATTAATAATAAGAAAAAAATGCAAAAAAACTACCTTCCATTTTGGGTAGTTTTACTCCAACCAACTTTAAAAATTTGAAATCAAATTGTTAAATTATACAAAACCTTATAATTATCATCCACTCATAATGTAAATTTAGTAGATAAAATATGAATGATTATGGATTAATTGTGAACACAGACAAGAAATGCTGTAACTTTTGCACATCTTCATTCAATTCAAATGGACAATTTAGGATAAACAACAGCTCCGTTAAAGTTATAAAAGAGACGTACTGTAATTTTCATTAATTAAAAAAGAAGACAACACTCTAATTATCTCATATAAAATAATTTTTTAGAAAAGGTTGATTTGTTTATCTTGATTTCCATTTGTTAAGCATATTTAGTTCATTATCAACTTATAAATTAGGATATTGAAAGAAAAAGACTAGACTAATTTGGATCGACAAAATGACATCTCGTTGTAATTCATACTTCTAAATTTAATTTGTCTACATTTTTTAAGTCTTCCATTGCTGAATATCCATCACAATGGTCACTTTAGAATATTGTTTGCTCATTTTCCAAGTCTTCAGCCAAACAAACATGGCTTCATGTATGAAAAAGATCCCTCGTGTAAAAAAGAATTATGAAGTGAATCTAACTAATAATATAGAATGATGATAAAAAAAGAGAATTCAAAACAAAAGTGGAAATGTTGGTTTAGCCATGCAAATTCCAATTTTTAAAATTTTTAATTATGTGTCTTTTCAAGAAAAAAACCAACAAATTAATCAGTAAAAGAGTGAATCTACAATAATTTCTACATTATATTTACATTAGGACAGTATCACTGATAACAATTTCATTTGTTCTCTCTGAAATATCCTACATAACAAGCTTTTTTTGCGATGTGTACATACATCAGTTGTGAATTTATTTATTATTATTTGAAAAATAAATTTTTTAGATTTATAATATAGTGATTTTATTGAGATCATTATATATAACTTTTGGAGAAGAAAAGAATAAAGAATACATATGAAAATGGCCACGTCACAAAAAGTTCATCACAAAGGAATTTTTCACTGATATCGAATAGAATTTGTAATAGCGAGACACAATTGATTTATAATTAAAAATTTTTATACTTAATTGATATAAATATAGAATCAAAAAATAAATTGATTTAAACTCCCTATTTTAAGACTTCAATTTTCTCACGTTTACTCTGACTTTTGGGTTAATTTATATTATGGGTGAAATTATTTTATTGTTATTGGTTTGTTTTTCTCTAGATTTAGCATGCATGCTTTAAATATTTTGATTTCATATATATTGTATATCTACAAAGTAATCAATATATATATATATATATATATTTAAGAGGGAGAGGGGTACAATGATTTATATACAAATTTTTCATAAGTACTAGATTATTTTTTTCAGATAACTAGCTTATCTTGTGCATATTATTCCATGAATATTTTTTTTTTCAACTAGGATATTGTTTGTTAACAACCACACTCTTTTTGCAAATATATTGTAATACATTAATTATTTTTAAACCAACAAAAATGAGTGAGACACAAAACATTACATGGATTTCTTCAAAAGATTCATGATATCGTTTTTAAAAGTGGACTTTTATCTTTCACGTCCTGATTCATAAAATGTGACTGATATAAAAGGTCATCGTTAGAAAGTTCCCCTATAAGTCTTATAATGCAACATCTTTACTAAATAACATAATATATCAAAACTCAATTTACATTGATACTGGACCAAATATTCACATACCAAATTCTAACAAAAATCTAACAGAGTTTCCTCTGTTTTCTAAACACTTGGGCAGGCACAAGGCCTATACATAACAAGTAATGGCTACACGCCTACCATAACCTGTGCAATAATACAACAATAACAATGACCCAGATAACACAACTCTACATCCTACTAGACACTCAACAATCAAAATATATGCATACACAATCCTACTAACTGCTAAGACTTTTCATTATTATTATACCTCTAATCTCTACAGAAAGTGATCTACTTAATCAATGAGTAGATTCTGAACCAATGTAAGGTGGAGGAATGGTACGTATATCCTTAGACTCTGAAAAACATTAAGAAAAAAGGAGTAAGTTTCATAAGAACTCAGTGAGTAAATAATCTCATAGAAAACCAAAACTTGGTTTATAAATTCATATTCAAAATTCATAAGACAAAATATGTATATAGCCGTAAAAATAAGTTTACTCGCTTAAACGTCAAAATCTCATAATAAGTTTAGAAGCTTTCATCCATCAAGAAAGTTCAAATATTAAAAATATAACATTCAACAACATAAATATGAGTAATAAGATATGCTACTATGAAAATATCTATCATGGCGTAAACACGAGAGAAATTCAATAAAACTTTCTAAAATATATTAATACTAAAGTAGCAAAACAATCAACTGAAATCTCAAAAGAAAATTCCTAAAAGTAATCATAACATCATAAATATCGCTATAATCCATCTAATACGCATGCCAAATATTCATGTATTTGATAGGTTCTCCTTTATTACGCCAATTTAATACGCATATTGAATATTCATATATTCGACAGCTCCCCCTTATTACACCATCACTTATTCTAATCACAAGTACATTTGAAGATTTCCAATGAATTTTCCAATGGATCTGACACCTCAATTTAATAAATCATTATAAAAATGCATAAATACATTAAATCATTTTCATATTTATTCATCATATAACAAAATAAAACCACTAGTTCCAATAACATAGATCAAGATAAAGTACATCATTTTATCACAACAAATCATTTTAATAAGTATATATGTAACATACAGTTAAACTTTCAAACAATTCATCATAGAAAAATCCCATCATTCAAAATCATAAAAATCCATGTCATAACATTAATTTATATTTTAAATTATATTTATCAAGAGAGTAGGATTATTCACTCATCTTAGACACTCATTAAAATGATCTAATTGTTCCTCAATGTGCTAAATCAACATACTTGGAAAAATCTAGTTATTCAACCTAGTTGGGTATAATCAACATTAAAATTAACACTTGAATTTAAATTTAAGGTCCTCTAGCTAAGCACACTATCAAATATTAATATTAGACTTCAAAATCTAAGTTGAAATTTCAAGATCAAGTAGCAAAATCACCTACTTGAATTTTTAGTTGAAACTCCAAATTTTTTATGTCAGTATGCCATTACAAAAAAAATTGCCTTTAACAGATGTTTTTTTTTATACATTTAACGGCAGTTATAACCACTACTAATACACTTCATGGTTGTTTTCGAAACTGCCGTGTATACATGGGTCAAGAAGTATTTAATGGCAATTTTTTCTGTATTTAGCGACAATTATTAAAATCGTTGGAAATATAAAAATAGCAACAATTTATTAGTAATTAATGATAATTGTTTATATTTTTTTTAAAAAAATTGATTTTTTGTGATGGTTTTACCTACATTTAACGATGATTTTCTAGAAAGTTAAAAGAAAATTTGCTTTGTGACAATTTCCTCTACATTTAGATATGATTATAAAGAATTTTTTTTTGAAAAAATTCTTTTTTACGACGATTTTCACTGCTTTTAACAATAATTTTTCAAAAAAAAATTTAAAAAAATTTATTTTTTGCAATAGTTTTCTTTGTTTTTAATGCTGATTTTTCAAAAAAAAATTAAGAATTTTTTTTTTGTGATGATTTTCATTGTTTTTAACGATGATTTTTCAGAAATTTTCTTTTTAAAAAAAATTTAAAAAATTTTTGAACACCAGCATCCTTTTAGTTTCATTATTTAATTTCTCATTAGTGGTCAATCGCAAAGATTTCCTTTTGCCAGATATATTGAAGAATTAACAACTTAAAGAGACATAATGCATTAGTACATGAAAATGAATACAAAAATAGAT
>JANHAO010030198.1:0-10204 GCA_026873985.1 Saraca asoca | reverse complement strand
AATTTATAAATAAATTTATCTAAATATTAATATATTAAAAAAATATTTTTTGAAAGACGAAAAATTTCAAATGATAAATTTAATTTATTTAAAATATTAATATAACAACTTTATTAAATTAAAAGAAATATAATATTCTTTTATAATTAAGACAAATATAATTATACTAATTATATAGTCATTTTAATAAATACAAATATAATAATAATTTATTAATATTTATATATATATATATATTATATTTTATAATTTAAATTTATATCATAAATTATTACCAAATAAAATTATTAAATCCGTGCATTTGCATGAGGTACAAGTATGCAATATTTGCATGAGATACAAGTATGCAATATAAAGTGATTTAAGATAGCAATTTCTTCTAATCAAAATGAAAGATCGTTTTTTTTTTAAATATATTATTATTTTTAGTTGATTCACTTTTTTATTACTTTCAAATATAAAAAATTAAGAAAATAATTTTTAGAAATCCTTTTTTCTCAAAGTGGACATGATACTAAATTCCAAAACTAATCTGCTGGCTTCATTTTATGATTAAACCGATAATCTGAATCAGCAGCCACGTCACGCAAGCTTTGGACAAATGGACCACATCCACATGCTAATTAATAGTTTTGCTTTATATGAAAATACTTGACTAAATAGTTACAACTTTTTGAGCTTGTAAGCTTACTCTTTTGCTTGCTGTAGTTTCTAATCTTAATTATCAAACAGATTAATTAATAATCAAATGGAGTTAGAAATTGCCTAATCATGTCATTTTAGCATTTTCACATGGTGGGCCGGGAGTTCCAAGAAAGCAATTTCATATGCCTAGCACATATGTCATTTTTTGGCAACGACTTTTTTCTTCATTATTTAGTTTCCTTAAATAAATCAATACATATAAGAAAAGGTTGTCAGATATTACTCTCTATGTGCGCGCGCGCGTGTGTTTTTTTTTCACAAAAATATAAATTACCCTTTTCAATTTTAGGATAATTATATATAATACTCACAACTATTAATTTTTATAATTATCCACCAAATCTATTTACAAGTAACAAATTATACCTATATAAGATATTTTTCTATTACTTTGAGAAGAATCTAAGTATCATGTTATACCAACACAAAGATAAAAATGTAAGGATCAAGTCATGTGCTTTCATACTTGTACTGCTTCTAAATTTGAGCCACAAGACCTTTATGATGTGGTTGATTTTTTGACAAAATTTTACATTAGACCTGTTGTGGGTATTTTTGGAATTGCACAAATGGATTGATAAAAGCCTAATGGACAGACTTAGCTAATAAGGGCCTAGCTCATCCAGAATTGAAGTTATTAGATCAAGACATCAGGTTGCTCAATACGAGTTAAGGTCACTGGTCAAAACGGGTTAAAGTAGTAACCTCAAGTCGTTGAGAATAAGGTTTAGCTCGTAGATCGAAGCATGCATCCCTAACCATCAATCTAAGGAAATCCGTTTAGTTTCTTATTTTTATGGGAATCCATTATTATTTATTATGTAATCCTAATCAAGTCAGGATACTTATCTGTTATAAATTTACGTTCAAATTGTAACCCCCTAACCATTATAAAAGGAGATAAAATCATTGTGCATGACACGATCAATCATTAGATACAAAGCACTCAGAAAAATAGACTGAGAAATAAAATAACTGTGGACGTAGAAGTCAATTGACTTTAGCCAAACCACGTTAAAAACCTCCTAGTGTCTCCCTATTCTTTCTCTTTCTCTCTCTTTGCTTACATTCAATCTGCAGTTTGGAGTTCTGGACTTGGGTTGATCGGATTTGACCGTCAATATTTTAGTGCTAGAAGGAGGACCATAAACTACATTCCTCTTGATTTTCTAATGGTTAGAGGAAAAACTATCAGGAGTTCAGATGCTGCAGTTGACTAGCCTGATGGTCATATGGAACAACAGAGGGATCCAATTCTCCCTACGGTAGGCACTTTTGCCATCCCCACGATAGGTGTTGCTATCGGTATGCCACCAATGGCCCTACACCAACCTACTGTTATTGGTGGAATATAAACGTGACATCAGCATCATGAGGCACTTGAGAAAATGGTAGGAGAGTTGGTTGAGGCGGTTAGGGCATTGACCCAAGCACAAGCCCAGGGCTCACGAGAGCAGTTTAGGGGCGCTGTGCAGAAAGAAGCTCTCCAACAACCACTGAAAGGAGCTTAGGAAGAGAGGCCAATTAGAGAAGTACTTCAGCACACTCACTTAGCTCGCTCTACCAACTTACAATTAAGGTCGGAAGTTCATCAAGCTCGTAAGGATGATGAAGGAGATCATCAGTGGTGTGGGGGTTTATGTCGAGCTAAAGGCTCAAACAGGTCCAATTGGAGACATGTCTCAGATCAAAACTTATCGGGCCATGAGCAAAGAAAGTGTATAACCTTAGATCACCACTCCCACGACAAAAGGAGTCTGCGATCTTCCAGCAGTCGATCTAAGGCTCAGGACCATATGGTTGAGGAGCTGCTTCAGAGTGTAGAGTAATTTGAACAACACCCTTAGGCTCAAGATCGTCAAAATCATTATAAGGAAAAGACCCCATTCACCTGGGACGCCGAGACAGAGTCTCTCCCTCACAGGTTCAAGATTCCCACTATCCCACAATACAATGGGGATAGTGACCTATACGACCACCTCGATGCATTCGATGTATAGATAGATCTTCAGACAACCAATCTTTTGGTCAAGTATCATGTCTTCCCGCCACTCTAGGAGACACACCCCAAATGTGGTTCGAGAATCTCACAGCTTGCAACATTGATAGTTGGAAAGAATGCCAGAGGAGATTCATCAATCAGTACATGACACTGAGAAGGCAGCTTGCACCGCCATGCCACCTCACGTCAGTCTTTTAATGAAAGAATAAATCACTGAAAGACTATCTTACCCGATTCAGACATAAGGTCAGTAACGTAGAAAATCCCTCAAATAAGAGCATCTTAGTAGTGATCTCAATGGGATTATGCAAGGATGAAAAGCTATATAAGAGCATATGCAAGTCTCCGATGAGGGATTTATGTGAATTTTATGAACAAGCTACCAAAGAGATTAGGTGGGAGGAGGCCTTTGGCCCTAAAAAGCCAAATCAAAAAGACGAGACGAATAGCTCCAACCAGAGCAAAAAGAGAAGCAATGGTGGGAGTAGCAAAAAGGGTCAGAAGGATGGCTTTGATAGCCAGGTCATAAAAAAGGTTAGGAGTGAGTGACTTTAGCACCAAGGTCTCCATGATAGGTATAAAATCCTATCGGATACTCTAGATAGGATCTTTATAATAGACAAAAATAGGGAAGACTTTAGGAAGTCCAGACCCTTAAGGACTCATAACAAGTTTAAGAACAACAGAGATAAGTTTTGTGTCTATCACGATGAGGTCGAGCATAATATTTCGGAATGCTGGGCGCTCAAGGATGCCATTGAGGATCTCATCAAGAGATGTCACTTGAGGGACTATGTGGTGCGACCTTTGGGATAGCTCCAGCAACCAATGTAGCACCAGCACTAGCGGACTCCTGAGTAAGAGGAAGCACTCTCAGTGAGAACTATATTCACCATCTACGGTTGTCCTCACATCGCAAGTACCTCAAATAGGTCGTATAAATGCTACGTGCGAGAAGCCAATTGCATCCTAATCACAAGACACAGTGAATTTGAAGGACTCACTAAGAAAGTAAGAATAACTTTAGATAACATCACCTTTACAGATGGAGATGCATGAGGAGTACTTTCTCCCCATAATGATGCACTAATCATTTGAGCTAGAATTATCAATGCCGAAGTGCAAAGGATAATGATTGATACAACAGCTCGGTGAATGTTATGTATAAGGAGTGCTTTGAGTAGGTGAGATTAAGCACGAGCCAGTTGAAGGCTTCCCCCAAGCCTCTTTATGGCTTCACATATGATGGAATATTACCAGTGGGGTAGATTAAGCTCTCCATTACTCTAGGAGATTCAGATCGCTAAGCCACTATCTTGGTGGACTTCCTAATTATATATTGTCCCTCAACGTATAACATGGTGTTTGGGTGACCTGTAATGAATGACCTAGACATGGTCACATCAACTGGGATGCTTACCATCAGATTCCCGACCCCCAGTAGATTTGGATGTGTGCGAGGTGAGTAGCGCATAGCTCGACTTTGTTACGAGGACGAGGTTAAGCTGGGGGAGAAAGGGAAGAAAGGTTAATGGGGTTTCTAGTGGAGAACCACGAGCTTGGAATGCTAAGCATCTGTGCCCATATTTTCAATAGAGATTATAGCTTGCCCTTCTAATCCTGTAATTGTATTAAAAAATTAATAAGAGCACTCAAGTTTTTCCTTAAATTTTTACATTTCTGAATAAAATCTCAACAAAGTATTATACAAGAAGCGAGCTAAAATAAAAAAAGGAAAATTCATGGAATACTAGCTGAGGGGCGACTTATTGGGCATTCATTGCTAGATAAAGACGTAGCCTGTTGGGCATTTAACTTGACAAAGACAAACGTGCCAGCTAAGGCACATTATACGACCTACCTGGGCAACAAGATTGCTAGTTGAGGTGCATTATACGACCTACCTCGGCACTTGGCTTGTGCAAGCTGAAGTGCATTCATGATGCAACCTACTGAGTAACTCGATTATTGTGGGGCGACTTACTGAGCAACCCAATTGCTATGGCATGACCTATTGAGCAACCCAATTGCTGTGGCGTGACCTATTAAGCAATATGATTGCTGTGACATAACCTACTGAGTAACACGATTGCTATGGCGTGACCTACTGAATAATACGATTATTGAGGCATAACCTATTGAGTAACACAATTACTGAGGCACGAAGATTGCTATGGCACAACCTACTGAGCAACTTGATTGCTGTGACGTGACTTATTGAGCAACACAATTATTAAGGCATGATCGACTGAGCAACATGATTGCTAAGGTTCAATTAACTCTCATGTGACCTATTGAGCAGCATGATTACTGTGGCATGACCTACTAAGTAACAGGATTGCTGTGGCGTAACTTACCAAGCAACACGATTACTGAGGCGTGACTTACTGAGCAACACGATTGCTGAGGTGCGATTAGCTCTCATGTGACATACTGGGCACTTCACCCATGCTAGCTGAGCCGTAACTTTTATGTGGCCTACTAGGCATTTAAATTAACATATTTACAAAGTCGTGGTTTGCAAGCTGAGAAGCATTAATGTGACTAACTAGGCATCTAACTTGGTTAATATTTATTAAGCTATGACTTGCAAAAGTCTATTCATGTCAACCTACATGTTATCTTCTACGATATCCTGAACATCTAACATGATGCACTTGGAAAAGCAAGGAATATTGTTAAGGAATTCCCTTAATAAGGAGAATTTACATCTAAAAATTCAAAGTTACATTTAAGATTGCTACAAGTTATGGCCTATGAAGAAGACTGGCCCTTAAAAGCTATACTCTAGGTAGGAGGGTCCATATATGAGGCAAGCAGCTTGTCTATCATCTGATCACCAGTAGTTTTCATGACTTGCAAACTGCTTTATCTTTAAATCAAGTCCTGAGCAAGAGAAGTTCCACCTATTGACTATGACCTCTATTGGAAGAAGCTGCCTTTGTGTCCTCCTCAAAGCCCTTAATGGCCTCAAGAATGTTCCCACCAAAAGAAAGGAAAAGTCCATCTCTGGATGCTCCTCCCATAAGGTGAATAAGAAGCCTGTGGTGGCTTCAGACATTGTCTTTTCTTTAGCTTTTGCAACCAGCACGGTGGTCTCCGCCTTAGCTCAAGCAACCTCCTCTTTTGCCAAAGTAAGTTCACTCTTGGTTACCTTATATCTCTTCTTAGAAGCCTCAGCTCACTACATTGCTACATCTAGTTTGGCTTTTACTCTTGATAGCTCATCAACCACCTTATTAAGGCTTGAAGTAAGGCTTGACATGATAGCCTCGTGGTTTGCCACTTTGTGAGATAAAGCTTCCTTGACTTCTTTCTTGGTGATCTCAGCGTCTCTAGTTCTCTCCTTCAGCTCCAACGCCTCAGCAGTTGTAGCAATCAAGTTGCCTTCAAGTTTTATCTTCTCCTTGTCCCAAGCTAGGAGCTCATCCATTATCTTTACAGCTTCTGGCATGCTTTAGAAAATCAAATGGTCAAGCTAGATTACAAAAAGGTAAAAGAGCCAAGGTGAAAGGTCTTTACTTACCAACAGGCCATAACAAGCTATATAGCCAATCAATCCCTCACCCGAGCACTCCTCTGAATCCAATATCCTGGTATAGGACCCCAGGATTCGATCCACATTCTCTTGAAAGAAGTCAAAATACTCTTCGTCTTTGGGCCAAGACCGATAGGTCACTCCATGGTCTTGACCTCAGGCGCCACTTCTTCTATAGCTACAATAACTCTCTTCCCCTTATCTGTTCTTTATTTTTTGGTCAGGGGATCAGATGAGGATGCGACCTTAATCGTTTGAACCACCTCAAGATGTGAGGAGGGGGCCAGTGCTTATGAGGACACTACTACTATGGCCAGAGAAGATTAACTTGCAGCAATAGGGGCTACTGTAGTAGCAGAGGCCGATGAAGTCACGGCAATAGCATGGCTAGCAGACTAAGCAGATTGAGGGGTTCATGGCATTCGGAGGTTGAGCCTTAACATGTTTTCGCATTCTTCAAAGTTGGCTGGACCAACCTCCCTAGTTTGGCAAGCTCTGATGTCTTTGGTGAGCTCTATTTTTAAAGCTGGAGCAAGCTTGTGTGAATATAGGAGATCCTCATCAAATTTGAGATTATTCTTGAGATCATCCATAACAACGAATAGGCCTAGCACTTCAACTCCTCAGCCTCTAATGTTGGTTTCTCCTTGCCAGCTCCATCTACAAAATGAAATAGAATGTTAGAATCAAAAAATAAAACATGAATTCATGCAAATTCATATGACCTTAACTCGTTTACCAGAAGTAAGGACGAAATCAAAACTACAAAGATAACACAGAGATAGACAAGAAACATAAAATCAATGGGTTTTATAGTTCCCCCACATTAGGCTTACCTTTAGCATCACCTTGTGGTAAGATCCTCTTGTACTCAATCTGCTGAGTTATCAGGTAGTAAATCCCATCATTCTGACCCGTGCCTTTGATGCTAAACAAGTAGCAAAGAACCCTTACCGAAAGAGGAGGGAGATTATTCCTAAGGTATAAGAGGGCAAGTGAGGCGAGTTGAGAACAAGAATTTGGTATGAGCTGAAAAAGGCAGAGTTTTAGTTTATTCAACATATCTACAATGAAAGGATAGACTGGGAACCTAAGCTTGATAGTGAGATAACCTAAGCTTGATAGTGAGATGGTGGGTGCTAATAGCAACAAATCTTGAAGGAGGATAAGCTGTGTGATCGTCAGGGGAAGGTGCCATAACATGATAGCCCCTGGGGAACCGATATGTTTCAATAATGCTCCCAAGCTTGTTGAGCTTGATGGTTGAGAAGTGGTGCTTAAACACCATGTGAGTTAGAGACCTCTGACTTCCAGTGACCTGTTGACCCTCACCGGGGTCAGGATGAATAACAAACTATTTAGTGACCTTGCCATTCCTAGAGGCCGCTTCATCAATGACGTGCACCAGCTCCTCATTCTGGGTTAAAGAATTAGACTCCTTAGCACTCCCTATTTGGTGACCACGGTGTCTATGAGCTGTTATCTAGATAGAAGAAGGAATAATTAGGTCGTTGAAAGTAGACCATATCAAAAAGTTAAAGCTAACAGGAATATCCTATACAAAAGGTCATACATGCTTCATACCACGACACCTAAGACTCAGACCATTGAAAACATGGGGGCTCAACTAATGAACCTGTTATACACAGAAATTAGCCTCGCAGGGACGAGCCCTCGAGCGCAACGAAGGACCAAATTCCATGATCCTGCAAAGCAGTAGCATCACAGTAATTCCAAGCCTTGCCTCGCTCGTTGCGGTACAATGACACTGCGAGCTACAGACCATAAAGCAGCATCCCAACAATGATGCAATACGACGATAAGGGCATGGGATCGACCCGACACAGTAGTCAATCGCTCTACTCACACCCGCTTCCTCGCTACGACGACCCCCGCGGCATCTCCAAGGCCAGGAACTCCCGCTCGGAATACCCAAATATCTTGACACGCCAACGGTTAAAAGCCTACAGTCAGCCCAGGAGGCCTACCTCCGTAGCCTATATACTGCAAACAGCCAGATTGTAGTCTTTCCACTATCCTTTTTCATTTATTTGATGTAACACAACTGTAGCTAGCAATTAATGCATATAACCTCTCCTTCCTCTATAAATAGGATTGCATTGTTAGCAAAAAGGGGGGAGCTAGTAAGCAGAAACCTTGCGAATTATTTAGTATCAATAAAATCTCTGCCATGGACGTAGGGTCCGGTACCGCCCAGATTTGGCTGAACCACGTTAAACGTGTTGCTCATTTAATTCTTCCTCTCAGTTATATCTCCATGATACTTTAGAAGCGGCATTGATTCCCAAAACTCACATCCTGTTGACAGAAGTTCAAGTATCTTGTACAAACCAAATTTCACCGTCAACATTTTAGCACCATCTGTGAGGATCATCCGCTCTTTGAAGTCTCCGCTACCGTTCAACAATGGCCAGGGAAAGAACAACTCAGAGTTCTACAGCTCCAGCTTCTCAACAGCACACTGTTGCACTCGAAATGCAAGAGGTGCAAACGCCTGATCAATCTCGATCGGCTTTAGAAAATACAGTCAAAGAGTTGGCTGAAACTATTAAAGCACTTGCTCAGGCGCAAGCACAAAATGCCCAGAGACAAGAAGAGGTCATGGCATAACTCCAATAGCTTTGAGAAGAAGCTCAGAGAGAAGTTTGCGACGATCACGATAGCCAGCGACCGAGGGGCTCGCAACGTGTGAAAAGCTCTACCCCTCAGCATGAAGGCCAGCGCCCGGCCATGGATGAGGTTCTCCAAAGGTAGTTGCTTGAAAAATGCCCACAACCTTAGAATGATCAGATGCGTTATGAGGAGACCTCATCATTTTCTATGGAGATCGAGAAGTAACCTCTCTCGTAAAAACTTAAGGTGCCTGCTATCCCGCTATATGAAGGGAACAGCGACCCCAAACGATCACCTTGACGCATTCAACACTCAAATGGACCTCCAGACGATGGAACCCCTGATGAAGTGCCGTGTCTTTCCCGTCACGTTAGGGGTAGCACCTCGTGCCTGGCTCAGACGCCTCCTCGCACGCAGTATTGGCAGCTGGGAGGATTGCTAGAGGAAATTTGTTGACCAGTACCAAGCACTGAAGAGACAACTCATACCTCCTTGCCATCTTGCAATGATCTTCCAGTGCAGGGATGAGTCGCTCAAAGATTATATAGCCCGGTTCAGAAGCGAGGAAAACTCCGTGGAAAACCCCTCGGAGGAAAGCATTCTGACAGCCATCTCAGTGGGACTTCATAAAGATGAAAAACTATACAGAGGCCTCTACAAGTCCTCCACTCGAGACCTCACTGAATTCTATGATAGGGTAACCAAACAAATAAGGTGGGAAAAAACTTTCGGAATGGAGGATCCCAAGCATAAAGGGGGCAATAGCGACCCCTCCGTAAGCAAAAAGAGAGGTAGCGAGAGTCATGATAGCCCCTCTCCTCCTCTCGCAAAGAAGGCAAAACCTTAGCGGCCCAAAGACCGCTTCGAGAGCTATAGCATCCTGTCAGATACTCAGGACAAAATCTTCGCCATGGAAAGGCATAACGAGAATTTTGGGAAACCTCAACCATTGAGATCGTCCCCTAAATCCAGAGGCCAAAGCAGATTCTGCGCTTACCATAGTGAGGCTGGGCACACCACTTTTGAGTGCCATGCTCTGAAAAGCGCCATCGAACGCCTCATCAGAAGAGGCTGATTACAGGATTACGTTGTAAGACCACCGGGACAGCACACTCAGCAAGCTCAGTGAGTTATCACCCAAGAGCCTAAGCCCTCCGTTAGGGCCATATTCTAAATCCTATAACCTCTCTATGGTGTCTGGTTGTATCGACTGTCACATACTAAATCAATGAACATTGCCGATTGGCCTAAGCATTATGCAGACAAAAGTCTCCTCTCTATCTTCACAAACTCGCTACAGCAAAGGAGTTTTCACTCTGTCGCTA
>JANHAO010030197.1:0-10204 GCA_026873985.1 Saraca asoca | reverse complement strand
TTGCGTTCGTTGCCGTTTGTCTGAGCTCCCGAAGGCTCTTTGCTGAGACACGAGGGCTGGTCCTCGGGTCCTAGAGGACTCGAGGTCTCGTTCATACGAGGCTTTTTTTTAGTGTATAACAATGCTCAATTCTCTTCTAATAAATGTAAAACAATTTTCATCAAGAGATTTTATAAAATATCAGCAAGTTGAACATCAATTTGTAAAGCAATATCTCCCTTTTGACCATGATCTCTAATGAAATGATGTATTATCTTAATATACTTGGATCTTGAGTGCATAATAGGATTTTTGGTGAGGTTAATGACATTGGTATTATCACACTTAATTGGAGTTTTCCCAAAATTCAAATCATAATTTGATAATTGTTGTCTCATCCAAAGGATTTGAGCACAACAACTACCATCAGATATACATTCCGCTTTAACAATTACTATGTCATAGGACTGGAGAATGGCCAAGAAATTGACACTTCCCACTAGTAATCTTTTGATTTGTTCTACTTCCAATGTAGTCAGCATTAGAATAACCTATCAAACAGTTAAAGTTTGCTTTAGGATGCCAAAAACCCATGTGAGGTGTGCGTACAAGGTATCTAAGGATTCTTTTAACACTAATCAAGTGTGATTCCTTAGGATTAAATTGGAACCTTGCACACATACATACATTAGACATAATATCGAGTCTACTTGTAGTAAGATAAAGCAAACTACCATCATACTTCTATACATAGTGACATCAATTTTCTTACCTCCTTCATCAAGATAAAGTTTTATTGAGGGGCTTATAGAAGTACCAAAAGGTTTAGAGATACCATGCCAAATCTTTTTAGTAACTCCTTTGAGTATTAGTTTGGTCATATTCCATCCTTTGATTGCTTGATTTGAAAACCAAGCAAGTAGTTGAGTTCACCATCATTGACATTTCAAATTCACCTTCCATAATCAAAGCAAATTCTTTAGACAAGGTTGAAGGTCTTGAAAAATATCAAGATCTTGCCCTTTTTTATGTTTGTAAAATATATGCTCTTTTTAACTTTAAAATTGGATTCTTGTTTTATAAGATTTTTCAATAAGATGCTATTGGATAATCAAGATAATATTGAAGTAACTAATTAAATGAAATATTGAGTTTCAAGAAAAGATTAACCAATTAGATTATATTAGCAATTAAAATCAATTGAACAATTAAGATCAGAGATGCAGTAAACTAGTATTTCAAAATTTAGAAATGTAGCATAATGATATATCAAAATTTAGAAACAATAAACCAAAAATCTTGTGTGCAACAAAAATAATAAAAGTGCAGTAATATAAAGATCAATAAAGACACAAATTTTTAAAATGATTCAACTTAAACTAAAACCATAATTTAAGTCTATGTTCATTAGATCAATCTTCAATTAGATGACCACTTTTATTATAACCACAAGAATTAACCAGGCTCCTACACACTAGTTTACAACACAAGACTTTCTAGGACTCTTGCTAACCTATTACAACAAAAGAATTAAACTGTGCTCTTGCTAACCTAGATATAACAATTCTTTTATCTCAACAGACTATGATCAACCTCATAACCTAGAAATATTCTAAGAATTCAATACACCTTCAACTAGTTGTAATCAACCTCACAATTAAAGAAGATGCAAAGGGAAGATCAATCTCTTCCTTTGTGTCTCCGATTCCTATCAACCTAGAAATCTAAAATAGAAAACAAGAATAGGTAAAGAAATACAATACCAAGAATTAAGATGAATATCTCAATTATATAGCTCTAAATTCTCTTCAATTTTAATTCAATATCCTTTGAAATATGAGATCTAATGAGGTAGATGTAAATCAGATAAAGCTTAATTTTCTCTCTAAGTTTCACACTTGAAGAAATGAGAAAATGTGAAAATCAAATTAGTTTGAAATAAGGTTAAGGGTATTTATAGTTACTATAATTAACTTTTAAAAACTAACTTTTTATCCTTGAATCAACTCGTGAATAGATTCATAGTGATTACCAACTAATGAATCAATTTATGAATTGATTCACTTATGAAGATTATGGAAAAGCTCATCACAAAATCAATGCATGAATCGACTCATATTATTATACAAACAGGTCTTGAATTGGTTAGGAAACCAATTTAGGTAAAAGTCCTAACCTTTGGTAAAAAGATTTTTTTAAAATTTTTGTTCATAAATCAATTGCTGAATCGATTCAAGTAGATTTTCACAAGTTCTTCGATGAATCGATTTACATAGCGTAAAATGGTTTTCATAAAACTTGCACTTAGTGAAAATTTAGTTAAAAACATTGTTTGAAAAACATTTGATTTTAGCTCACTTCAAGTGATTTATTTCTACCTCACTATATCAATTCTAATAAGCTTGCTTGAATCAAATTTGAATTGAATTCACTTGCAAAAATCTTAGAAAAAATCAATAAACACTAAATCTAATGTTGGATCTCTTGATATCTTGAATGTTACTTGATCAACTTGCATCTACAAAATGAACAAATAATCAAAGCACATAGTTAGATCATGACATCAATTAAAATTGTTTTTCAATATTAAAATTGAAGAATATATGCGAGCAAGGCTAACAATCTCTCCCTTTTTAATAGTGACAAGCAGTTTTAGGTAATCATCAAAATATGCATACAATAAAAAATTTAACATGAGAGTCTTTACTTACTCCCCCTTAAGTTTTTATTCTCCCTTTAAAATCTCATCATTCTTCCTTATTTATTTTCCTGATCTAAAATCCCATTATTCTCCCTTTAAGATCTTAACTAAAATCTCATTTCTCCCCCTTTTGACACATCAAAAAGTAATAATTCCTCATCAAAATGTAATAACTAAGTTTAAAATCTAAATTATATAATAAGGGTAAAGGGATTAAAGGATTCAAAATTGTTTTTAACTTCATTTTATACAAATCTCCCCCTAAAGTAATGATTCTACTAAATTTCAGACTTATTGCATGAATCATTCTATTTTTGCATATATTAGGTTATGAATCAATTCTAGAATCGATTCAGGGAGTTGAATAAAAGTTTTAGAAATTTTGCAATAATTACTAAAAGTTTGAAAATCTTGATGAATTGATTCATAGTGTAAAATTTTGACCTGTGAATTGATTTAGAAACTCACAAAAACTTGGAAAAATTTGAATCAATTTAAGGTATGATTCAGAGAGTTCTAAAATCAATTTTCATTGTAGTTTTGTTTTAAAAATGTTAATAAATGATATATTTATCAACAACACTCAATTCATTAACAATTTTGGAACAATTCTACACTATTTATACCTCACATCTCACATTGAGTACTTGTAAAACAAACTTAGAAACAATCTCTAATGCCTAAGTTAGAATTTGAGAGATACATAACAAGTAAGCATAAAAGATAGGTAGGTATCAAGATATACTAAAAATGGGGGTATAAACATACTTGTGGTGAGAGCAATTGCTATCTAGCATCATGAGTTGCTTTTTGTCTCCCACACAGATTTGCAAAATAGAATTTGCACTTACTTTGTTAGTACCTAATGGATTTTGGGTCCATATTAGGTAGTAAACATAGAAAGATAAACTTTTGGCAACCTTATAAGTTTCTCATTTGGTTTCAGCAAATATATTCCATTCCTATAAGGACAGTACTTGATATGATGTCCCTTTTGATTATAGGAAAAATCATGTAATGTGACTAAATTTTCTATTTAGTTTGGCGGTCTTAAAACTTTTCTTTGATCTCCTATTAGTTTGCTATTTATATCCTAAACTAGTTTTATTTTGGAAACCAGTTTGATTTTGTAGCATATCATTTAATCTCATTTTGCGATTTGTAAATCCTTGTAAAGCCTTGATCAATGTGTCTATCTTAGATTTATAAATTTCATATTAATCATAAACTTTACTTTCATTTATTGCCTTTTTAGCCAAGAGGTTTAAATCATGATTTTCTTTTTCCAATTGACTAATTCTCTCGAGCAAATTTTCTTTCTCCTTGTTTGTATACTTTAGGTCTTTCTTAGTTTTTACTAATGCATCATAAAGTTTAACACACATATCATCAACCTCATCATCATCACTATTATCATTAATAGAATTAAGTTCATCTCTAGACTAAAAGATAGATTGGTTTCTAAATGCCTTATCATCTTCATTAAGTTTGGCCATGAGGCAAAAGAGAGCTTTTTCCTTTATTTCTTCTTCTTCTGAAGAATCAACTTGATCATCATCCCATATAGCTAGGTTGCCTTTCATATGGGATGTCTTCCTCTTCTTTCTTTCCTTTTCTAGTTGTTTCTTCAAGTATATAGGACAGTTTGGTCTAAAGTGTCCAGTCTTTTTGAATTCAAAGCAAATTGATTCATATTCACTTTTATTCTAGTTCCTTCTTGGTTAATCTACTTTTCTTTTTCCTTTATTCCTCTTTTCTTTAAGTAATCTTAGCTGTTTCTTGCTTAATAAAAGTATATCATGTTCTTCATCTTCACTTTCACTACTGTCTGATTTTTCTTCACTAGATTCAACTTTCTTTATAGCCTTTAGTGCCGCTGTCTTCGTCCTTTTGTCATCACCGTTTTTCTTATACCTCTTAAGCTCTAGCTCATGCTCTTCTAGATTCCTATAGAGTTCCTGAATTGTTGGCATCCCTATCTTTAGTGATTCCTTAATGGCAGTCACCTTTGGTTGCCATTCTTTAGTAAGAGATCTTAGAATTTTATGCACTAAAGTTGCATTGTCAAAGGTTTTTCCAAGCAACATCAAATGGTTAGTTATGGTAGTAAACCATTGAATGAGATCTTTAATTGATTCGCCCTCTACCATCTTGAACATTTCATATTTGGAAACTAACACATGCACTTTAGATGCTTTGACTTGAGTTATGCCTACATGTGCTACTTCTAAAGTGTCCCAAATCTGTTTAGTAGTAGTGTAGTTAGAAATCCTTTCATATTCATTAGGGGAAAATGAGTTAGAGATAATCCATTAAACTTTAGAGGTAAGGAGGTCTTTCTTCCTTTCCTCCTCTGTCCATAAAGACTTAGGCTTAGGTTTTACAACTTTATTTATTAGTGTTTGTGGTGGATTATAACCATCCTCTACAATTTCCTACATGTCTATATCAATGGCTTCAATAAAGTCTTTGATTTTCTATTTCCAATAGATATAGTGATGTCCATTAAAACCAAGTAGCTTATTTAAGGGTGGATATTCAGGCAACAATGTAAAGCTAGAATCCATTCTCTTTAGAAAATAAAGAGTATCAAGAGTCAAAGCTCTAATACCAACTGAAGGTCCTAAAAAATATCAAGATCTTGCCTTTTTTTTTGTTTGTAAAATATATACTCTTTTTAACTTTGAGATTGGATTCTTATTTCACAATATTTTTCAATAAAATTCTATTAGATAATCAAGATAATACTAAAGTAACTAATAAGATGAAATGTTGAGTTTCAAGAAGAGATTAACCAGTTAGATTAGATTAGTAATTAAAATCAGTTAAACAATTAAGATCAAAGATGCAATAAACTAGTATTTTAGAATTCAAAAATGTAGTAGAATGATATATTAGAATTCAAAAATAATAAACCAAAAATCTTATGTATAGTAGAAATAATAAAAGTGCAGTAATATAAAGATCAATAAAGACACAAATTTTTAAAGTAGTTCAACTTAAACTAAAACTGCAGTTTAAGTCTACATCCACTGGAGCAATTCTCAACTGGATGACCACTTTTATTATAACCACAAGAATTAACTAGGCTCCTGCACAATAGTTTGTAACACAAGACTTTCCAAGCCTCTTGCTAACCTATTAAAACACAAGATTTAAATTGGGCTCTTCACAACCTAGAGCACAAGAATTAAATTGGGCTCTTGCTAACCTAGATATAATAATTCTTTTATCCTAATAGACTATGATCAACCTCATAACCTAAAGATATTCTAAGAATTCAATACACCTTCAACTAATTGTAATCAACCTCATAACTAAAGAAGATACAAAGGGAAGATCAATCTCTTCCTTTGTCTCTCTGATTCCTATCAACCTAGAAATCTAAAATAAAAAACAAGAATAGGTAGAGAAATACAATACCAAGAATTAAGATGAATATCTCAATTATCTAGCTATGAAGTTTCTTCAATTCTAATTCAAGATCCTTTGAATTATGAGATCTAATGAGGCAAATGTAAATCAAATAAAGCTTTGTTTTCTTTCTAAGTTTTGCACTTAAAGAAATGAGAAAATGCGAAGACTAAATCAGTTTGAAATAAGGTTAGGGGTATTTATAGTTGTTGTAACCAATTTTCAAAAAATAACTAACTTTTTATCCTTGAATCGATTCGTAGCGGTTACCAATTAATGAGTCAACTTGTGAATCGATTTGCTTATGAAGATCATGAAGAAGTTCATCACCAAATCAATTAGGAAATTGATTTAGGTAAAAATCCTAACCTTCAATAAAATCATGTTTCAAAACTTTTGTTCATGAATTGATTCAAGTAGATTTTCACAAGTTCTTCAATGAATCGATTTATGAATTAATTTACATAGTGTAAAATGGTTTTTATAAAACTTGCACTTTGTGAAAAATCATTTGAAAACATTGTTTAAAAAACATTTAATTTTAGCTCGCTTCAAGTGATTTATTTCTACCTCAATCTATATGTTTTAATAAGCTTGCTTGAATCAAATTTGAATTGAATTCACTTACAAAAAATCGTAGAAAAAATCAATAAACACTAAATCTAATGTTGAATCTCTTGATATCTTGAATGTCACTTGGTCAACTTGCATATTTAAAATGAACAAACACTTCAAGCACAAGTTAGATCATGACATTAATAAAATTATTTTTCAATATCGAAACTGAAGAATATATGCAAGCAAGGCTAACAAAGGTTTCATTAGTAGCACAAAAAATAATGTCATCAATACATATATGCACAAAGAGGATATCATTTCCTTTATGCTTTACAAATAATGTGATGTCAACTTTGTCTCTCAAAAAATGTTTTCTAAAAGAAATTTACATAGGCACTCATATGAAGCTCTAGGAGCTTGTTTGAGACCATAGATAGCCTTTTTAAGCTATACACATGATTTAGATAGAAGTGATTTTCAAAGCTAAAGGGATGTTTAACATAAACCTCTTTGATGAATGAACCATTCAAGAAGGCACTTTTAACATCCATTTGATGAAGTTTGAAACCCTTAATGCAAGCATATGCTAACAACATTATAATAGTCTCTAATCTTGTTACCGGTGCCAAAGTTTCATCAAAATCAATGTCTTCCTCTTGGTTGTAGCCTTTAGCAACCAATCAGGCTTTGTTTCTAACTATGATGCATTTTCGTCAAGTTTGTTCCTAAAAATCCATTTAGTTCCTACAATAGTGTGATCAATTAGTCTTGGCACAAGATCCTAAATTTGGTTTCTTTCAAATTGATTTAATTCCTCTTGCATTGCTAAGAACCAATGCTTATCATTTACAGCATCATCAACAAATTTAGGTTCATACTAAGATAAAAAGGCTAAATGATTGCAAATGTTCCTTAATTACGCATTACCCCTTGAGAGGAATCTCCAATCATTAGCTTCTTTGGATGATTCTCCATGATTTTCCAAGCATTTTATGGACAGCTAGGCAGCATATCATCCAAATTGATCAAGGGAGAAGCTCCATCATCTTCCTTATCATTCTTGTCTTCTCCTTCCTTAACTCTATCTTAAAGCTCAATTGAATCTTTTTTTATGGAAGCCAAGAGTCCACTTGCTCATCATCATCATAATTTCTATGAAATTAGAGTAGATTCATCAAAGACAACATGGATAGATTCCTCTATTAGTAAAGTTCTCATGTTATATACTCAATAAGCTTTACTAGTAGAAGAATACTAAATGAATAATGTTTTATCAGATTTGGTATCAAATTTACCTAAATTGCCTTTGCCATTATTATGCACACAACATTTATAACCAAAAACATGAAAATGTGACACGTTAGGCTTTCTTCCAAATACAATTCATAGGGGGTTTTCTTAAGAATTGGCCTTATCAAGACATGATTCATGACATAGCACACCGTATTAACTGCATCCACCCAAAATGACTTTAGAACACTATCATGAAGCATGGTCCTAGCCATTTCTTCTAGGCATTTATTTCTCTTCTTAATAATTCCATTTTTTTGAGGGATTTTAGGTGCATAGAAGTTATGACCTATCTCATTTTCAATGCAATAATGAGTAAACTTATGGTTATCAAACTGTCTATCACGATCACTTCTTATACTAACTATTGTTGATCTTTTCTCATTCTAGATAATCTTAGCAAGCTTCCTAAAAGCTTGAAAGTTATTACTTTGTTGAGTAAGAAACAATGTCCATGGGAATCTCGAAAAGTTATCAACAATCACAAGCATGTAGTAATTTCCATCACGGCTTCTAACTCTTGCACGACCAATCAAGTCCATATGAAGTATTTGAAGTGGTCTTGATATGAAAACATAGTTTTTAGGTTTAAAAGAGGATTTTACTTGTTTTCCCTTTTGACATGTATCACAAATCTTATCTTTAAAGAATTTGGTCTTAAGCAAACTGACAACTAGATCATTTTAAGATAATTTTCCAATCAAATCCATACTAGCATATCAATGTTATTAAATCTTTTGCCTACTAGCTTAATCTGCTTATCACTAATATTCTTAACTATGCAATAAGTGGAATCAAAGGTGACTTTATTCCAATCACCACAGAAGTGACTAATACTAAGCAAATTATGTTTAAGTCCTTAAACCAACAATAAATTTTCTATACAAAAATTAGGATTTTTATCTACTATTCCTTTACCTATGACCTTTCCTTTGGTGTTATCCCTAAATATAACGTGTCCACCATCAATAAAGAAAGCGAGAAAAACTTGGACTTGTCACTAATCATATGTTGGAAGCATCTAGGAAACACATGTCGCTGCGAGATCTCCCACACACCTACATAAGAGAAATCATTCTTTTGAAGCTGGTACCTAAGCAGTCTTCGGTCCACCAAGGTTAATAGCTTTAGAAGAAAATGCTTTAAGAATCCAAGCTAACTTTTCACCAACACTTGGAACATAAGTGTTCCTCTTGTGGGCACAAAAATGAATGCTATGGCCTTTTTGTCCACAATAGTGACATATTATGTATGGTTGGTTTCTTATAGTTTTTCTAACAAAAAGGTTTTTGTAAAAACATTATGGCACACTTGGTACATAACCAAGACTCTCTTTGTTAAAATCACACCTTTGGCTTCCAAAGAGTGTGTCAAGTGATTTCTTCCCATTTGTGAACTTTTCCAAAGTTTTTTTCCAAATCATCAATTTTGATTTTAAGAGTGTCACAAATAGCACATGCTTGGGATAATAACTTAAGGCTTTCATTTTCTTTCTTTAAATCATCATCTATTTTTTTTGTAAATTCTTAATGTTACTTTTCAAAAAAAGGAATGATCTTCTTCGAAAGACTAACATTTTTCTTTGCCTTAATAAAGTCATCATACAACTCATTATATAAATCATCAAAATCATCATTAGAGTGAATTAATTTGTTGTCATATACATCTACATCATTGTCTCCCATGGCCAAAAGGCAAAGCAAGGCTTCTTCATCTTTTTCCTCCTCACAAGCTAAATCATCATCTTGATCTCCCCAAATGGCAAGATGAGCTCTCTTGACAGGCTACATGTTCTTCTTCCTTCCAAGAGCCTTTTGAGATAGACAAGGCATTCCAATTTCATATGGGCTAGCTTTCTAGTTTGAAGCATGTCGGAGTGATAGAATTACTTTGCTCTCCTTTGTTACCATTCCTTTTAAGAGGAGAACCTTTCCTTTGACCACTAGACTTATAAGCCTTCATAAGCCTTTGATATGTTTTGGTTAAAAGGGCAACATCATCATCTTCATTGAGGTCTTATAAGCTTTCCACATCATCTTCTTCTTCTTCAAATCTTGTAGCAACTTTCAATGCTAGATTTTTTTTTCTTTCTTTCATTATCATTCTTGGAGAATCTTTTTAGCTCCATTTCATGCTCTTCCAAGTTCCCAAATAGCTCTTAAAGGGAAGGCATACCCATTGTTAGCCTTTAAAGGAAATTGTTAACTCTAAAGGAAATTCTTACTCTAAATTTGTTTTGATGTTGAAGAACAATTTATCCTG
>JANHAO010030196.1:0-10206 GCA_026873985.1 Saraca asoca | reverse complement strand
ATCAAATTTGTTTTTCAACATCAAAATAAACATATAGCTTAGAGATATCCATTCTAAGGCTAACAATCTCTCTAAGGCTAACAAAATCCAACCAATGCTAAAAGTAGAACTCTATTTATTGCCAGATTAAAAACTAAGGATGGAAAACTACACTGGTGCCTCCTTTGGAAAAGTTTTTCAATTGTGGAAAAACGAAGGTTATTGCTTTCAAGAGGGCAAGTGATGAGTCACAAATTACTTTTGAGTCCTTAAAGAGAAGGTGGGTTGATTGCATCTCTGATGAATCGAAGACTTTGTGCCAGTCATGACTACAAAAGTTAAGTCAGCAAACAACCATTTACAAGAAATGGCTTAAGCCATTAAAAAATTAATAGAGATTGTTGATAAAAAAGACAAGTAAATTGAGGTTTTTGTGACTCAATTGAAATAACAAACTACTACTTGAGGAGACTCTTCCAATTTCAAAAGACATAAAACTCCTCCTAAGAAGGATGAGCTAGAATCTTTGGAACAAAAACAAAAGAAAGAGCAATAGGCATATTCAAGGCATGCACTGGGCATTGCTTTACAACCTCAAAGGAAACATGCCACATTCCTTCAAGGAATTGGCAACTAGGGCTTATGAATTGGAAATACAAACCTCAAGGCATGAAAGTAATTTACCACCTGACCCTTGTGAAAAGAAAGATTTAAAGAAAAACATGAAGAAAGATGGAAAATCCCCAAAAATGTATGAGGCCATGGTCGTTACGATGGTTCTGACTAAAATTTCCATAAAATCTTCCATGAATAAGTCAAATACTAAACCTAAAATATTCAAAAACCAAAATTAAGACAAGGTTAAACTTACCTTGAAACATTGAAGAAAAAGAATATCCATTCTCTAACTTGAAAGTTCCTAGCATCCTTGACTAGTTGTTAGAATTTGATTGATCTTCTAGCCTCTAAGCATCTAGAAGAAATGGGTAAATTTAACCATCCCAAGTATTACAAGTACCATTAAATAGTTAGTCACCTGATTGAGAAGTGTTTCATTCTCAAAGAAATAATCTTAAACTGGAAAAGAATGGAAAGATAAAGCCCGATTTTGAAGAGGGTAGTGCTTTTACGAATATTACTATGATTAGTTTTGGATCATGAGACCCTATTCTAGTTCCAATAAATCTCAAGACATCTTCCAAGAAATAAATGGTGTTTTACCCTCCAAACTTTCCAATTCCTAAAGTGGTGGCATCATCCTATTGGTCAAATTATCCCATTATTTTTTTTTTCCAAAAGGTGCAGTTTTGATGGAATTCCAAGTGGATGATAAAACAACCATGATTTATGCATATTCGGGAATGCCTAACCAGGTAAACCCATATGGTCATTCTCTCTATAAGATAATGATGGATGACCTGGAAGTTTTGGAATTTTCATCAAAGTCAGAAGATAAGATCAGGGATGGTTGGTCACTTTTGTCAGGAAGAAGAAAAGACAATCAAAGTTAACATGAGTTATTCCTTTCAAGCGAAATAATATCTCAAGGTCATTATCTTCTAACATTGAGCTTGATAAAGTTTATGCAACATTATCTTTTAATACAAAAGAAAGGGAATACCTTTCTTTTATTGTGGAAGATGGCAAAGGGTGGACAGTTGTCAAGTCTTGGAGGCATTGATTGCCTAAGACATTGCCCCTTTAATCAAATCAAAGAAATCAAACCTTTGCAGGTCAAATTCAAGAGGTGAAGCCTAATTTCCCAAGGCAAAAAAGAAATCAAAGAAAGAAAAAAATCTTGACAACTATTGTTAGAAGATGAAGAAATAATCCAACCATCAAGGAAACCTATTATCCTGGAAGAGTATTTTCTAGAAGGCTATCTTCTAAAAGAATGTGTAACATCATATACAATAGATGTACTAGAATAAATTAAAGATCAAAAGAATGTGTTCTAAAATCTGACAAGTTTTCAGTTAATGAAGAAAAAGTTGTTGAGAAATTAAAAGATATTCCATTAAATATGAAGTTAAATGAAACTCTTAATTTGTTTTGCAGATATTTGTCTACCTCTTATTCAAGTATTGATAGATTTAAACAAATTTAAAAGGAAAATCTTGAATAAAGTAGAACATGCTAATTGTATAGCTATGATCACTTTAATTGATGATGATATGCTACTTGGCTTGCTTCCATATAATAGATCATTATATATTTGTGGAAAGGTCCAAGATCACAAAATCTCGTGTATCTTACTTGATGGTGGGTTTGCTGTAAGTATAATGCCTATACAAATGATGAAAAGGCTTGGAATCACCCTTGATGAGTTGTTTAAGAGTCGACTCACAATCTAAAGCTTTAACCAAAAAGGCTAATGTGCTCTTGGGATGATTCGTCTCAAAATGAAGATCAGAAGTTTGACATCATCAACACTCTTCCATATCACTGATGCCAAAACTTCTTAAGAATTATTACTTAGACATCCTTGGATGCATGAAATAGCAGTGATATACTCCATATGACATCAACGCTTTAGGTACTATCATGAGGAAAATATGAAGAAAGTAGAGGTGGAAGTGAAACCTTTTGCTACAGAAGATTCACACTATGTTAACGCCAACTTCTATTTCAAAAAGGAAGTCATGTTTGAAGCATTTCCTACCTTTATGTTGAAAACATGTAAAATGGAATCTTCATTTTGAACTAGTTTAAAGAAGGTAAAAGTGGAAGTGAAGGCTTTAAAGGAGCAATTGTCCATGAAGGATGTTGCCATCCTAAAAGAAGACTTAATATTGCCTATAATTTTTTTTCAAAATTTGGCAATGCCAAATCAACTAGTCCTAGAAAATTTTGACAACAAAAAGCCAAAAGAAGTATAATGACTTCCAAGAGGATGGTTTGATTTGGAGGTGCATGAGTTATTTGAAAAAGTCGAATATGGACAAGGGAAACAATGAGAGCTCAACAACTGAGTTCTTGTTCTTGCCAATGGACAATCTTATGATGTAGTAAAAAATTATAAAGAACTATAGGAAAGTGGAGAGCCACTTTAATGCTACCAGCATGGATTAGGCTACAAGCTCTAAAAGCCAATCTTACCTAGATCAAAGTAAAGAAAGTGTCTTCCAACCTTATAATGATTTAAATCTATGAAGTTGAAGACATGAAGAATGAACAAGGCAATTGTCCAGCCTCTCCAATAAGGGTGTTAAATGAGCTACTAGTTTGCGGGCCAAGTGGGCTTGCCTATGGATTTGGAGTGGATTGGACATGATGAATGCTAACCCGTTTAAAGTTGAGCCTAAATAGGTCAAGCTTGGTGGATTATGATTCAAACAAATTGAACTCGTGCGAATGCTAGCTGGTCCCTAGACCAGATCACTATTGTTTTTGTTACAATTAGTTATTTGGCTGGCTAATAACCCATTAACACTAATAGTCTAACATTGGCCCAGCCCACTACATTAACAACCCAGTCGTCCTAAAACAATTACAAAAAACAAAACTCAATTGTCCACTTTTACATTAATAACCTACTTTTACACTAAGAGACATAACAATTAAAAAAAACAATTAACAAACAATTGAATTAAAATTAAACAAACAATAGTTACAAAACAAGTATGAAAGAAACTAAAATACTAAAACAAAGAAACTTTAAAAAGGAAAGGAACCTTAGCCTTATCGCATAGTCATAGAATCATAGAGCCACTCAATCAGAGGCAGAGCACAAGCACGATGGTTGATGCCCACGAAGGTCGTTGCCACTCACTAGCAAGCTCAGTAGTGTCGTTGGTCCAACCTGATCTAGCACCAATAACCCAGTGGTTCAAACTCTAGCTCTAAACCACAGAGTGTGATTTTGCATCCAATAGAGGCAGAACAATGACATATGATGCTCTATTAACACAAGTTCCATTTTCTTTTCTCCTTGTTGATCTTGTTCAATTATAAAAAGAAGGAAAGTTATGACTAAACTATTTATGACATGTATTTTGAATTTTTGATGCTTTTTTACATGTTTACATTTATTTAATTTAAGTTGGTTGTTATATTATCGGTGACATGCATTTCAACTTCATCAATCAAATGTTTTATCTGTGTTTCTATCTCAATGTAGTTTAGCATGTCACTTTGATCCACTGACTATTCAAAATTGTCAAACCCTCTTCTTGATGGAGTTTGCTTCACACAACCAATAAGCAACTAGTCTCTTATGCTTCTTATCTTTTGGAACTCCAACCAATTTATTTATTCTTCAACGTCATCTATTTGACATTTTAGATAGTTGGCTTCCTTCAAGAGCTTATCTATACTTTCAAAAGATGTATTGTTGCATCTATTCATGAGGTCTTTAGGGCCAAATTTGTTTCATCAAATATTTTCCATCCCATTAATTCCCTTCTGCTATAATATTACTATTTATTAATAGCATAAAAGATAGGATATGGAAATAGCTAATTTAGTGGAAAATTTGCAACTTAAAGAAAGATTCAAATATAATAGTAAAAACAATTGGAATTATTTCATATTATGGATGATATTAGATGTGTCAGGTTGAAAGAGAATTAGAATCATTAGATATCATGGTTGATATTAAAGAATGGGAAATTTAAAACCATTTCTTACAACTCTTGATCATTATATGATCAGTAAAAACTTGCTTACATTACAGTCATGGAACATCCCAAAATTATTAGAATTTATTTTGGCAATAAAATGGCTTTTCGAAAAAAATCCAAATAGGAAATTCAAAATTTTTTGAAACTTCAAAATTATAAATTTTAAGTTATGAGAAACCCAGATATAGTAGAAACTGATTATATGGATTTTAGAAATCGTTTGAAGATCGAAGAGTTGATCAAGAATGTTCAAGGAACAAAATTTGTAATTTTGAAATTTTATTTCTGGAAAACTTCAAAAATTTGAAGCAAGGGTTACAGATATCAAATGAACATAAAATTATAGTCATTATAAAGGTGTTTAATTTAACTAATTTGTATTAAAATTTTGTGATTTTTGAAAATTAATAAGTGTGTTAAATTTGAGTTCAAAATGAAAGAAATAAAGGAAAAGAAAGTGGTCAACTTGTAGTTACTGGAAAGTTGACCAAACCTTCCCATTTTACACTTCCTTAGCCGGCTTCACTCTTTTCTTTTATGGCTGGCCGGATTGCAAAACCATGCAATTCCAATTTTTCATCTTCCTCAACAAGCCTCTATTTTTTCTCTCTCAACCTTAGCTCTCTCTCTATAAGTAAGCTCTCTAACTTTTCTAGTTATTTTCTAAAATTTTTATTGTTGAATCTTCTCATTCTCTTCCTCATTTCAACATCAAAATCATATTGGTTCATTAAGCATAACTTGAGTTATGAATTTTTGAAGTTTTCTATCACTATTCATGACATTATTCAACCCATGAATTAATCCAATCTAACGTTTTAAAGCTCAAATTTATTAGATATAGCTTTATTTATGATATAGGAATCATAATATAATCATATATGATTAATTAATGAGAGAAATTTGTGGAAGAAAGATTAGAAGCTAATACACTCTTATTTTTTTTTTATTTTAAAGAGCATAGAAGATTTTAGTGAAATAGTTACAGTTTATTGTGTTCAAGCTATTAAGCGGAGTGATACTTACCATTCTTATGAATTTTGACATGATTCTTGCTTGAAATCTACTGATTTGTGGTATAAGTTAGTAAAAAAAAAAGGGTTTTAAGATGATATGATGAAACTTAACGATTAAGTGGATTGTTGGAATGCTAATGAGTATAATGTTGAAATAGCTGAGTTTATATTTGTTTATACTTCCAAAAACATGGGATAATAAGATCCTATAGTGTGTATTTGTGTTAGAAATATTTTCCCTTATTTTTTGCTGTTAATATGCAAAATTTGCTCATGTGAGTCGAGTCGTACCATTTGGAACTAAACCATGATCATGCTCGCAGAAACTTAGTAGTTTTTCTTGATTGATTTGAATCAAATTTTGAACTAGGATCTCACGATTTGAATTAACCCATCCTGCCTTATTTTTCAATTTTGATTACAATTTTGTTCATATTTGAAATTAGACTTCCCAAAAGCTTTCAAAATTCGGCAAGCAAACTCATATTTTTAACTGCATTTTCTCAAGTTAAATCAAGTTTTTGCACAAATAAGTTTCCCAATTTAATTGTGATCATGCTCATTTTTCTTCAGTGATTCTAATCATGATTTTGATCGTATTTTCTACAAATTTCACATTTTTTTAACAAATATTTATTTCTTTCTAACTTCTATCTTAATTCCTTGAGTTACTTTCCTAATGAATTCAAATAACTAAAACATAATAAATTGGAGGTTATAAAAATATAATTCATAAGTTAATACCAAGGAATTAGGTTATTAAGCATACATTGGTAACCAATCAATGAATTTTAAATCAAACTTTTTATGAGATAAGAAAGTATGATGATGATAATGAATGACTGTGATTGGAAAATGCAATATTGTGAAGATATGATTGTTATTGGAATTATAATCATTTACAATGAATAATTATATGGTGCAAATCTTGTTTATGTATGTGAAACATGAAATGATACACAACGTTATGAATGATGATGAAACATGTTGATATGAAATTTATGAGATATCCATTATGAGAATGGAATGATTTATGGTGGGAAAATAATGAATCAGATTCTAAATTTGCACATTCCAATATGGTAGAGGGGCATAAGGAGGGTGCTGGAGGGAAAAGACTGGGTTTATGCAAAATAAGGCAGGATTAAAGTAACAAAGAGGGTTATACTTAAATTATAAGTGTGCACTACATGATTTATATTGTTGTTGCATGAAAGTTGAAATGTGATATCATGAAATTGATATACGTAATGAATTTGAAATGTTGACATATGGTTACGAGGGCCAGAATTAGCCTAGAGTGGCTTAATGTGCTGAGAAATGCATAATGTGAATTACCTCAATGGTAAGTCTTTAAATAGCTTATAATCCTTTTATGGAAATGACATAAATATCAATTATTTATTGATAGTATGTATACATGTGTAAGAATTCAAGGCTCTTGTTGTGTGGTGAATGCATTTGTTCGATATGTATCTATCTCACTGAGTCTCAGACTCATTATTTTGTGGACTATTTTTCAGATACTCAAGAATTTGTGGTCAATTCCCTTATTAAAAAGTAAGATAGATAAGCAACCAATGAAAATCATAGCTGATACATTCACTACTATAGTTGACAATCCATTAGGAGCATATGAAATTAAGATATATTATATCATAATCCTAAACTTGGTAGGATGTAAAGTGTTGCATGAGGTAGAAATTGTTCCTCTACAACCCCCTAATGCACTATTGATGATAGCTATGGGTTAGTTTGATCCCTAGGGGATCTATTATGCACTTACTTTTTTATCATCTTTTGAAAATTTACATAACATTACTATCAAGTCCTTAGGGATAGAGTTAGTCTAATCTAAACATTTGGATCCATATGTGTTGTAGGTTAAACTAACTTTATTTTGTTTCATCCCTAAAGGAACCTGAAGTATCGTAGAAGAATGTTAAAAAAAGTTAGCCAGGGAGATATAATTGTATTTTGAAAAATTTGTGTAAAAGCAGAATTCAAGTGTCAAAGAGTCATGTGCCTTAATGGCTCTATACATTATGTAGGACCCAGTTTGTATATATATATATATATTAGTAGTTTGTGATCACATGTGTTCCCATCTTTTTCTTATCCATTCAATTTAAGTCATTGAAATGTAATGAAATTTAGCAAGTCATGAATAAAATGAATTGACATAATTGAAATACATGCTGGTGATTATCAATGAATGGATTGATATTTATGCCGATCATGACTAGGTGCCAAGGTCATGACAAGATGTTAGTCTCAGAAATTGAGTTATGATCTTGCCCTTAGAAATCATTAGACTTTTTATTCTTATGTTTTGTATTAAACTCTAATTGAATTTAGTATTCAAATGGTTTGCAATTAGATATAGTGTGTAAGTAATTTACAATTAGATATAATATGCACAACAAAAGTGTTTTCAATTTAAGTGTTATATCAAAGTATTAGACTAACAATTAATCAGGATTAAATTATACAACAAATTAAGTGTAAATTGTGTAAAAATAGAATTAATACAGAATTGTATCAGATTACAATATGACAAAAATTCATATAACAAAATTTAGAATTATGCAAAAATGTAAATCCAAGAATATAACAAATGTAAAGAATTAAGACTCAGGATTTTTAAAGTGGTTCAACTTGAATTAAAACTATAATTCAAGTCTGCATCCATTAGATCAATACTCAACCGTATGATTACTTTTATTAACAAACATAGGAATTTAACACAGCTCCTATAGACCAATTTTACATAAGATTTGTTTGGGCTCTCGTAGACCTATGACATGAAAATTCTATATCTTTACCTAACTATGATCAACCTCACAACTATGAAGATTTACAAGAATTCAATGCACCTCCTACCAATTGTAATCAACCTCACAATTCTAGAATGATGCAAAGAAAAGATCAACCTCTTTCTTTGTATTCAGATTCCTAATAACTAGAAATCTAACAAGATAAACCAGGATAGAGTAAAGAAATACAATACGGGGAATTAAGATGAATATCACAATTATCTATGCAGAGATCTTCTTTAGATTTCTCAAAGATTGATTAAATCAATGAAATCAAATAAGGCAATGATATATCAAATATAGGCTCAGAGTTTCTCTTTGTTTCTCACAAAGTTTGTTGTGTAAATGTTAAATTTCAAATAAGGTTTGAGATATTTATAATTGAGATAACTAATATTTAAAAATAACTAATTTTTAGTCCTTGAATTGATTCGTAGTGGTTATAACAAACTCATAACTAACTAATCGATTTATGAATCAGTTTAGCTTATGTAAAAATTCATGACCGAATCGATTGATGAATCGATTCAAAAAAATTTCAAACTTTCGGTAAGAAAAGCTTTCTTCATGAATCGATTCATCAATCGATTCAAGTTCATTTCACAAGTTTTCCAATGATGAATTGACTCATTAATTAATTCACATAATGAAAAATAATTTTTATAAAAGTTTAACTTGTGAATGAACATGTAAAAAGTTTGTTTGAAAACTTTTGATTTGAAAATCATTTTAACTAATTTATTTTACCTCAATGTAAGTTGTTATAGAAAATATGATTAAGCAATTTGAATAAGATCTCTGTTACAAAAGATCTTATGAAATCAAATAAAAAGCTTAGAACAAATGTTGATATTTTAAACAATCATTGATCAACTTTAAATCCTGCAAAATAAATAAATACTCAAACATATATTTAGTTTATGATATTAACTAATTTTTTTTTCAATCATTAAAATTAAATAAAATGTATAGGTAGGATTTAAAGTTTCTCAAAAAAATCAATTTTACATGAGAAAAAAATTTTATATTCCTCATTTTTACTCATCTTTTTTTTCATCAAAATTTTTTCTTTCTTTGAAAATTGTAGTTTTAGATTTCTGTTTTTGAAAATCTTATCTCTCTCCCATTTTGGCACATCAAAAAGAAATTGGTGCTAAGTAAAAAGAGAAGAAAAATTAGATCTTAAAAAAATTCAGAATAATAGCTTAATTTTAATTATAATGCTTTTGTACTTCCTCATTTTCCTGAAATAATCTTGATTTAAAAAAGAATGATTAATTCAAAAATCATACATTAGAGTAGAATAAAAAAGACTTAAAATATCTAAATGACAGAATATCCAGATAATCATCAAAATATCAAAGTATTTAAAATAACAATCTATAACAATCTATCAAAATAAATCAGAAAATCAAATTAGAACAAAAATGAAGAAAATGGAAAAAAGACCAAGGGATACATGACACAATCAACATATAATAGCATATTAAGCAGGTGGAGGATTTTATTTGGGTTCAGCCTGAAGTTCAGCTTCCTCATCTTACTGATGCATTTGCTATAGACCTGTCAAAACGGGCTAACAGGTTTTACCAGGTTAATCCAACGGGTAAAAACTGTATGTCAAGCCAGTCTCAGGTCGGGCTACTTTTTCATCAGGTCGGGGCCAGGTCGGGTTACTACAGTACCAATCTCAGTCCCAGTCCCAGGTCGACATTTACCAGGCGGTCCCAGGCGGGTTTTATAACCCATTATGTTTTAAATATTAATTTCACA
>JANHAO010030195.1:0-10208 GCA_026873985.1 Saraca asoca | reverse complement strand
ATGTGCATATATTATAAGTGTTGTCTGGATGCCCAGTAGGTAGTTGTTGTGTATAATCTGGGCCACTGCGCATATGTTATATGTTGATACAGGTTTTATGGGCGTATAGCCCTTTGTTTTGAATGTAGGCCATGTGGCCAGATGTCCGAAAAATAGAGAAAATTTTGCCGAATTTTCGGTAGAAATAATAAATTTATTTTCATTGGTTAATAGAAGTTATGTGCATTGGTGTGTTGTCATAGTTGCATGTTGAGGCTTGTAGGAGGTTTCCTGAAGGAAAGGAATTCCTGATGGTGACTTTCTACGCCGGTCACGGGCTCGAGATTTGGGTCGTGACAAAAGGCCAGAACACATAATTTATACATATGTAATATTATCCTATTTTTGCTGTAAAATTCCTTTGAAATGAGGCTGACAAGTTTCACAAAAAGGGCTATCATTGCTATAGCATAGCAACAAGATGCAATGGGGATCTAAGGGAAGGAATGGATGGCAATTGAGGAAGATAGTGAGGTACAAGTTAGAAAGAGAAAGGAAGAAAGAGGTACAGGAGAGAGAAAAAGGAAAGGAAAGAGATCAGGTGAGGAAAGTTGAACGATGAAGGATAAATGGAGTAAAAAAGATGGAGAAACTGAGATAAATGAAGAAGAAAGATGAGGGGCTAGTAGATATAGTAGGGCAAATAAGGAACATATCTTCAATGTGCAAAGAGAATTAGGAGAGAAAAATAATTGAGGTTGGTACCACCAATGCCAAATTTGATTTAATAATAGGAATATAAAAGCCCCATTTATTTTTTACGGGCTCAACCCAAGTATCATGTATTCGATTTAATGATAAGAAGATAAATGTCCTAAATTAACGCAAGCTCAAACCAATTTAGCTAGATTCAATTTAATAATGACTAAAGTAGATGACTTGGATTGACGCAATCTTAACCCAACTTGACTAAGTTCAATTTAAAGGTGATCAAAATAGATAACCTTGATTGACACAAGCTCGATGCAGGTTGATTGGGTTCAATTTAACAGCAAAAGAGTAAATGATCTAGATTGACATAAATTTGACCTAACTTGATTGGGTTTGATTTAACAGTACAAGAGTAAATGACTTAGATTAACATAGGCTCGATCCAGACTGCATTCAATTTAATAGGGAGAAAAGTAAAGAACCCAGTGTTGTAACCCAATTTTGGGCATGTAATTGGTGAAGAAAATCGACATAGAGGAATCTCCCTCAAGCCTAATGTAGAACTTATAGAATATAAAATAGGGGGACAAGTAAATAATAATCACATTAAACTATTTAAGATTCTATCATACATTGTTTAAAAAAAAAAAAGGACAATTTCTCCTACTGGTCCACTACTAACCAGGACAAAAGGCCTTGATGCCCAGCTTGTTACTGCTAGCCACCTAGCAAAATAAGCATCCCTGCTACCCAACCCCTAATCCACCATTAATAAACCAACTTTCTTCCATTTATTTGTATTTTAATACTATAATTTTAGTATAAATTGGACCTTAATTCTTGTTATAAGGTATTCAATTTTTAGTTCAATATATTTGAAACTTAGAATGAGTTTTCTCCTCTCTTAATTCTATATCTTAGGTCCAATCAACCTAAGTAGTAATTAGGCTACAAAACCACTATAGTGGAATTTAAACCTTACCAACATTAATGTTTTTCTCTTGTCAAATCAGCTCCTAAGCCATATAGTTTGGTGGCAGGGGATAATAAGTTGGCATCTTAGTATTCTCAAACTATATATCAAAATTCTTAACATATGACCGACTAATCAAGGTTGGCATTTGGTTTCTTGAAGTTGCTTGACTTTTGGGGTATGATATCCATTTTATAAAATAAATTGAAGACGTCTCTACGTGTAACCTCTTTTGCTCTTGTTTGATAAAAGACAGAAAATAAACACATGCATGATTCATGGAACCAGGGTGGCAATCAGTTTCTTGTTGCCAAAGTTCATTCGTTAATAATGTGCAATTTCTTTTTAAAGATTAAGAAAAAGAGAGTGGGAATATGTTTGAAGGGGACCCATGATTGTTATAATTTAAATTTAAATTGCTGACAAAAAAATATATTGATTACATTGAGCATAGTGCTTCCTTGTTTTTAAACATGAACTCAAATTCAATAATCAAGAAATAAATAAATTTTAAGGATATAACAGTTTCCATGATTCAGGGGATTCCTTTCATTCACTTTTATACAGGAACTAACAAACTTCTTACACAGAACACAGGGAAAAAGGAAAAATTTAAAAAGTTGCACCTGCTTTACTTGAACTCTATACTTTTCAACAAAAACTAACTAAAATCTACACGAAGCTGTTGATCAAACAACTTAACCAACATGTGTGAATGGTGGAAAAAAAAAAAAAAAAGGCGCATATCTCACCTTAGGAAGGTGATGTGATGATTGGACTGTACATCTAATCACTGATCTTGGTTATTTCTGAGAATGCTGAGACCTTCTCTCTCTATTGACAAACCATTGAACTGTTCTTCTGGCAATTGGTAACCAAATCTGCCTCATCCTATCCTCTTTCACATTGTTTTCAGTCGAAGAAGATTCTCTAAACACCTTTCCTTTCATTCCCAAATCCCCAAATCTAGAGAAAGCAGTGATTTCTGACATTGATCTTTTCTCAACTGGATTGTCATTAACATACTTTGATGAATGACTAGAATTTCCTTCAGAATTGATTTTTTTATGTGAATTGACCCTGCTCTCAAATAAAATCTTCCTCTCCGTCTCCTCCTTAAGGTTGATAACATGCTGATCATTCTCTACTGCTCTAGTCATTAGGAACTGATCAGCATTTGACTCCAAATTATTAGTGAATCTTCTGCTTGACATGGAACCAATCATCTCTGAATTCAAGAACATGAGGTCCGAAGAGCTCACGTTGCTCCACCGGTTCTTGAACACAACATCTGATATGGTAATTTTGTGCTTATGCTTGTGATAGGCCTTTTCTGCTCCTTGTTGGATTGGCAATTCTTCTTCCTTAATAATATCCCTTTGAATTCTCCTAAAGCTGCTTCCAATAATACTAAATCGTGATGACCCATGATAATTTTCATGTTCTTCTTCCTCTCTCTGGACAAAGATCTCTATGTTGGATTCATTATCACCCAGAGCTGATTGTGATTGGTTAGACAGAAGCCTCAAACTATTTGAATATGTAAATATGGTCTGATCCTCGGGATTGACCTTTTGTCTGCAAAGAGGACAGCTTGAGTGTTTCTCAAGCCAATGGTCAACGCAATCTATGTGAAAAGCGTGCTTGCACTTGGGCAATAATCTGAGGATTTCAATATCTTCAAACTTTGATAGGCATACTGCACATTCTAGCCCTTCTCTTGAGCCTCTGAGGGAAGAAAATCTGAAGAAGGGAAGTGATTCTATGACAGTCTTATCAATTCCTGAGAATCTAGACCTTGATCTGAGAAATGGAGGGTGATTTTCTGGGTCAAAATGAAGTGAAGAAGCTGTCCGGTGACAGTATTTCACGTACATGAGAACGAGGAATGTCAGAGAAAACATAAGAAAGAGGACTCCTATGACAACAGCAAGGCTTGGTTCAAAATTTGAGATGATATGGTTTGAGGCTGAAGCTGATGAAACTGATCTCGACTGTGCTTGGACACGGAAAAATAAGTTAACAAGAGTTAGAACCAAAAGGCAAAAACCCAGTTGTTGATTCATGGTTCCCAAACAGGCATTCTGCAGAAAAAAATTAATGTTCAAATGTGAACTGAAAGCTTCTAAATTTATGAATGGGGTAGTTTGTGATGGAGTTGGTATGCACAAACATTTTTTAATATTAGTACATGAGTCTTCCCCAAATAGTAACCTTTTCTTGTGTCAGTTTTCTTGGTTCCTTCTTAGGCTGCTTTTTGCCCCCCAATTTGATTCTTCTAATCTTAATGTTAACAAAATGAGTAGTGCTGATAAGGTGGGGACTCTTATTCATAAATAACTCAAGTTTTTGACCCATGAATAAAGAACACCATATGACATACCCAATTCAACAAGTTTTATTTTGCCGCCATATATATATTCAACAAATACACATAAACTTACAAAAATAGGTATTTAATAAATTATTCAATTCGTGATAAAAAATAATAAAAATTTATTTTGAGATTGATTTTTTTTTCTATCTTACACTTTAAAGAAACAAAATTAATATTTTTCAAAATTTATTTAACAGTAATTTTTTTAAAAGTTTATAGTTCAGAAAATGATAATATTTTAGATTAAAATTATCAGAGTTAGTTGTCATAGCACATCCAAAGTCAAGGATATGGATTTAGTCAAGCTTTGCAGCTAAGGATCCTTCAAGACATAAATTTTAAGAAAGTCACCTAAATGGCCACATGTTAGAACTATGCAGCAGTGACCTGTGATCTTAGTAGTTACCACCATAAAAGTACACATACAAAACTAAATTTACATGTAAAATAAAAAAAGATAATCTGATCTGGCTGCATCTGCTAAGGAATCCACAGCTTCTATTTTTTATAATCCTTTAGTTTTAAAATTGAAATCAGCAAGGGCCAAGATGCATGCATCACGTTCGCTGACCCTTAGAAGCAAAATAAAGAAGAAAGTAGGTTTAGAAATTCCAAGTTGAATTTTTCATATGGAAGAGGTACGAGCTTGTCTTGCTGTTGCCCAGGGCAAGCTGTATTGTTCCTAGAGTTTGTAGCAAAGAAGTAGAAGGTTATCTTGCATGTTTGGTCAAAACATAAAAGGATTTTCGTTTTAGTTTGACAAACCAATAGCTGTAAGGAATAAACACAGAATCGTCTACTAACATGAGCACGACGTAAGAGGCACAAATTATATCCGAATGGCCTACGAAAAACTTACAAATGAAATTTGAAATATTGTCCGTTGACACATCATGTTTTCACAAAAAACTTATAAGGTAGTATTAGACAATTCGATACTGCTGGATATGCAGAAAATAAAAAGATGTAGCTACATGATTGAAAGGTGCAAAGGACAATGAGTAACAATTAGACAGCTAACTCTTTTACTACCCTTTGCACACGTCACAAATGTTTTAAATTAATAGGATAAGATTCTAACAATGTATCATATATATAAAATACAAGTAAATTGTGAAAAAAATAAGTAGTTGAACCACTTGATTGAACAACCCTCTGACCATCTAAACATTCGTTTACGCCTCTATTAATCCGGACATCAACCCATGTACATCCATGGCGACGTCTTTATGTACACCTTTGGACACTGACACTCGTCCCATCCACCATTATTGAGGATTATACAATCTCTTGATACAACCTTATTCATTCATCAATCATTTTACTCCTCACTGCAACTCTATACAGAGACAGTAAAAAAGTCCTCATCCTTAGACATTTTGCGTACACAGTTACTTACCAACTTCAGCAACAATGGAGGTCGTCGTGAATGGTGTTGTGAGGAGTCTATGGTTATCATTACGTTGCGCTTTCGGCTACCTGGGAACCATTTATACTTCATTCAAGCTTCATAACCACTACACGGGATTAGTTGCGTCAATTTCACCTTCTAAAGTCTTGGTGTGCAATGTGTACCATTCTCTGCATGTGGAAATCCCCGGCAATGAACCTTCATTCAGCATTAACATATAAAATATATACAAAATCACACAAATTCTTTTACTGCTGACACAAATCAATAGCTGATATACTATTCAGCAGAGTAAATGACGCTAGACCATTAGTACATACAACTGCGGCTTAATTGCATCTCCCAAAATAATTAATAAATGGGACATCGGTATATTACATGTATAGAGAAAAATGGGAGGAATTCATTTATGTATACAAAAATGAAAGCTCAATTTCCCTGTATTGCCAAATCCGGAACTACATCAGTATAGCTGGACTTGAGATAGCACAGGATTAGCCGTGAGCAGAGGCTGCAGGATTGCCGTTTGCTGCAGTCCCCAAAACGGCACTGCCCTCTGGATTAGCATGGTCTTCATTTGCATGCCGAATAAACTCCTCAGGGGACATGTGAGACCCATGGCAGGCACAAACAATTCTGATTTGGTTAGTGCTGTATCTGTAAGTAACACCTGATATCGTCCTACCATTTGGTCCTGAACCAGTAGTGGAAACCCAAGGTAGGTTTGGATAGGAACCACACCCACCAAATTTCACATCTGCAGCAAGACCTGGCTTAATATTTGAAAAATCAATAGGAAAGCCTTCTCCTGTGGACTGGTCTGGCAGATCTTTTGCCCTGAGGTTTGTGCTACTTCCTTTCACATCTTCAGCCTGTGAAGAGGAGCCTTCTTCACTGATATGCTGTTTTCCATCTCCTTTGGCTCGTTCTAGAGGCCTTCCATCATACGGCTTGGCCTCAGATATATTATTTGAGATTACATGCATGGCAGCTATATCCACACAAGAACAATGCAATGTCAATTTCAATCATAGCCACCAAAAAAAAAAAAAAAAAGAGTAAAAGATAATAATACACAGGAATCTCTAAAGGCAATCTCAGGCATTTACTTGTGAGTAGAGTTTCTTATAATTATGACAAAAAACATGATAAAAACTGCAGCCTGGACAGACATAAGAATGTTTGTGTAATAAAATTTGCTGAACTTTAAACTAGAGGGTTGGAGTTTGAGAAGAAAACAATTGATATACAGATATCCTTTATAGATAATCATCCATGTTATCTTAAAATATTTTGAGTTGTAAATATCTTCCATCCATCCCAAGATTACCTGATTTTGGTGGACCCCTGCCAGCAAAGGTTGCGTGTAATTGTTGAGGGTGAGAAACCAAACCCCATGAATTATCCTTATCCAACATTGGAATCTGAACAGAAGGGTATCCAAACATCACTGGCAAGTTCCCATTATTCGGAGGTTGGGCTCCTGAACGTTCAATAGTTGCAGAAGGCAGCACATGAATCACTCCAGGTATCTGAGGGCTTGGCGCACCAACAGAGTTAGGCTCCTTTGCAGGTGAAGGGTAGGGCATATTTATCACACCAACTTGTTGGACAGAAAATGATGCACCATAATTTAAGTTTGATAGCTTGAAATCTTTTTCTGATGAACCAGAAAACCTCGTTTGCCCATTAAAGTCAGTGGCACTTGATTCAACAACTCCATGGACCTCTTTTGGAGCATCAGAAGAACCAATGACTCTCATCAGTCGTTTGGAACCATCACCAGGGTGTGTGATAGCCCTAGAGCTTGAGTTCTCAGCTTCAGAATCTGCCACATCTTCATTTTCAGCAGTTGAGCCATCTTCTGTTACAGAAACACGTGATGTTCTTGCTCTATCATGTAAATCAACATGTTGGACTTCACTTTCATGCTTCTTTTGATTATTTATCTCATCAAACAACATTTTTCGTTTATTTCCTATCTCTAACCGTTTGTCTTCCTCAGTTTCAACAGATTTATTATTGTTCGCAACCCAAAGTCCTCTCCCATTTAAATTCACAGAAGCATCATCTTCTTTGCCCTTTGAAAGGTCATTAAAAAAATTCTCCCCGGGCTTTGAGGGATCAGTTCTCTGAGTCCCAGCAATTGGGTCTTGCCTTGGGGGATCAGAATGGAAAAAATTCTTAAAATCCTCAACCATTTTGCCACCTCTACCAGCTTCTTCAGCCCTAGTATTTGAGGTGCTACCATTCTTACTCTTGGATTTGACAGATGGGCCACCAAAAGATAGACCCAGGCTGAGCTCAAGCCCCGTCTCATCCTCCATAACGTAAGACCTAAGTCTATCAGAACAGATCAGATATAAATTTATATTCACTTCCTGGCTATTGTCATATGTTCCATGCATTCATGATGCTGCACCTCCATTTCTATGACAATTACCCATCCTCAAATAGCTTCATTCTGATTGAAGTCAAATAAGAAAAGCAATATTAGTTGCATTAGCATAGGGTTACTAACATTATGAAAACAATAATGTAGCCATATTTCTCACTTTATGCTAGTGAAAATAAACAAAAGATCTAATTATTCCTACATAGAAACTCGGGCCCAATTCATCCTTCAATACAAGTAATAAAAGAAAAACTTAATGATAAAACAACTGGACTGCTAGCATCAACCTTTAGTTTCCCTCGTTTTTCATTCCCCGAAAAAAAAAGGGTGAGAACCCTTTGATCAAAAGACAGGAGAATTAAAATTAAAGTAACTCCAGAAACACTTTCACAATAGCACATGCATAGGGTGCCTAGCAACTATACAAAAGTAGCAAAACCCTTCAATCTACCTGCATACTTATCAAAATTTAGAACGAAACCACGAAAAAGGTATGACCCAGACAAAAAAAATAAAATAATAATAACCCTCATACTTTCCTTTATGACAACCAAAAGGCAAATTAGATTCAGAAAGTTTGGTTCAAGTGCAGCATAGTTAAAAATACCAGCCAAACATCAGACCCAGAACTTCTTTCACACAAAGTTCGCAAAGTATCCAGATCTAGTTATTAGGAAATTAAACAAGCACAATCAGTACCAAAAAAAAATAAAAAGTCTTAGGAACCCCCAGCAGAAAAGGAAGCGACCATACTAGGAAACCCAGAGAGAGAGAGAGAGAGAGAGAGAGAAACTTGAGTACAAAAATATACCAATACGATATGTAATCAGCCATCACAGCATCGATTCGAGCAGCAAAACTAACAAATAAGCATCAGACATCAGAATTGTTTGAATTAACCAAACAAGCAAAAAGAATAAGAACACACCCAAAATTCAAAACGAGTTATACTTAAAGAGCAGTAATAGTAGGGGTAAAGAGATAATAACCTGAATTGGAAGTGAGATGATGAAACCCTAGGTCAATTTGTCCTGCACAGAGACAGACAGAGGAAGATGAGACAGAAAAGAGAGAGAGAAGTGCTCAAAGCACATGAGATTTTATTAATTTAAAAAATGACTCAAACTCTGCGCACGTGATTCTCATGCTCACGTACTTATCCGCTGCCCCATTTACCGAATTTCTTTTCTTTTAATAGGTTATAATAATATGATAGACATTTTACAAAACCCTCCTTTTTTTTTTTTTGGTAACTAAAAATCCGGTTTTTGATTTTCTTAATTTTATAGTATTGATCTAATTCATCATTAATATAAGTAACTTTCTAATGCTATTATTTCATTAACGAAATATCTTAAACATTTTCCAAATGAGATTCTTTTTTTCCTATATTTTTCTTTGTGTGTGATTTTATTTTATTTTTTCATTCTCATTTCTAGATTTTTCTCCTCACCCTTACGTCGATGCTAATTAAAAAATAAAATAAGTCATCTATCTCTGCTTGTCGTTGATTTGAAAACCAAACTTTGATTATGTGTATGTCATTTTTTTCTTTCGGCTGAGATGTGATAATTTTAGTACAAAGTTGATATTCAAATTGGGAGGCTTTATGCAATTATTTATACCATCCTTTTGTGACGTTAAAAGGTTTTTTCGAATAAGCTTAAATCTAAATAATTATGTATGGTGATTGGGTTGAGATTAAAATTATCTAATAATTTCACCTCTTTTTTTTTTGCAAAGTAATTGTACACTACTTCAAAATTATAAAATGTTGATATAACAATAGAATCTGTGATGAGATCATTAAAGACAGGAAAAAAATTGACAAAAACATGAACCAAATCAAAAGAAAAAAAAATTCATTTCCTAGCATCGGTTAGGACGAGAGAAGGGGACAATAAGAAAAAGGAAAAATAAAAATCGATTATTTTCATTGAAATTTCACCAGTTTTGATTGAAATAGTAATAAATCATATCTAATTTGTAATACAAAAAAACATGCTAAAGAGGCAGAGGAGGCCACTTTTAGAAGCCACTTGAAAAATTATAAATTTTTTTTTTAATTTTCTTAAAAAAAAAATTATCTTTAATCTTTGAAATTAAAAGATTTTAACAAAAATCCCTTAGATCCTTTCAATACTTTTTCTTTAAAGAGGGGAAAGCACCAGATGAATCAATTGCACCATTGTTATTTGCCATTCTTAGTATCATTGTTGATGATGAATCAAATATAGGCTTGAACTTAATGGATAGCATTGTTATAGTTTGTGCTGATTTCTGTTAATTCAAAATCATGTCACCTGTATCAATGTCGGAATGCATAATCCCTAGTATCTTAATTAAATGAATAGCTAATTAA